>LBNU01025381.1:19200-86441 GCA_014162995.1 Artemisia annua
TTAAGGAGGTTGTATGCATTCAAAAGATAAATGTTGGGCTACTTTCAACACCTTTGGCATAAAACACAACCCAAATTGACAAAACTGATATTAAGAAATGGGTCAAAAATCAAATTAGCATCTCAACTATTATTTGCTTGTTTCTCCCAACAGGTGCTACACTACTGTTTATAGTCCACAACTTATTTTAATAGATTTTCTCAGTAGTAATCTGATGATGCTAGATGCTATACATGTACTTTATGCAGCTCAAGTGGTTGAATCGGCTAGCTAGTGTTCGAGCTGATGGCGCAGTGCAATTTGAAATTCCTGACGAAATAAAGCCACAAAGCTTGGATTTTGGTACCGAAGTTGTCACCGCTGAAGCAGATTTTGATACAACTGATATTCCGAAATTCCCTCCTTTGCAAATTGTTATGCTTATTGTTGGAACACGAGGAGATGTTCAGCCATTTGTTGCCATCGGGAAACGCTTACAAGTTAAATATATACTTTTTAACTACCTTATCTTTGAAGCAAAAGACTGTGCTTTGTGTTAATTGATTATTTGAGAAGTGTTTTTCATAAGTTTATTTTGTTATACTTTTTCAGGAATATGGTCATAGGGTGAGATTAGCAACTCACTCGAATTTCAAGGAATTTGTAAGGTCTTCTGGGCTGGAATTTTTCCCTCTAGGTGGTGATCCCAAAGTTCTCGCTGGATGTAAGGAGCCATATACATACATTGATAACTCTTAATTAGTACATTTTAAACTTATTTGGTGGGTTGGGTAACGGATCAAAAAGGGTTCGGGTGAGAATGGGCAGCTCTTAGTACTGATCTAAACGGGTTGAATCAACCCGCTGACAATTTTTAATCCTTTATCGTTAAACAACATAAGCGAATAGTGTATTAAATGTGATTATAAAAATATATAATCATCTAATAAAAAAACTGTATCGTTAAGATGATAATTGGATTTATTTGAATAATGATATTTAAGAAATTGTAAACATTTTAATACACACGGGTTCACCTTCAACACGTGTGACCCATTTGACCCGTTACAGTTATTTTACCTGCCAGAGATAAAAGATAACCCAAATCAACCCATTTGTAACTAAATAGATTGAAATTGCTACCTGTACTGATAATGATGTGGTAAATTGTATTGATATGCATTTGTTGTGCAGACATGGTGAAAAACAAAGGATTTCTGCCATCAGAACCTTCAGAAATACAAATTCAGCGGAGTCAAATAAAGGATATTGTATTTTCTTTACTACCTGCATGCACTAGTGATGATCCAGATACAAAAATTCCTTTCAATGTAGATGCTATAATTGCTAACCCACCAGCATACGGTAAGACCGTTTTTTCTGTTTCTTGTTTGTTGTAACCCACAATATAAATTAAGTACTGTATCCTTTTCAAACAATATGCTTTCAAGACTACAAGTTCAGACTATATCGTATCCAGGCATCTTGTTTTGATTTTATATGAGACACGGTGCTGAAAGTATATATAGGGGTAAATTGTAGAAAGAAACGCTGCGGTAAACAGTGATCCTGTTTATTTGACCATGGTTCGTGGAGACGGGTTCGGATGGGTTCAGTCCGAATCACCGACACTTTTCTAGTCTTTGTCTAGTTTGCAAATACAACCCAATTTGACCCATTTCCATATAAATGTGTTGAAATTGACGCTTTATAAATATGAAAATTAAATTTGTGCTTTTGTGAACTAAAATATGGCTGTATGCTAATCTAGCATGAGTGGTAGTACATATACCATGGAAATTGTATATTTGTGCTTGGATGTTTTTAGCATTTTGTTTTTATTTATTTACTAAGTGACATGAACTTATGCTTGCTTAGGTCATACTCATGTTGCGGAGGCACTCAAAGTTCCACTCCACATCTTTTTCACTATGCCATGGACGTAAGTATCTTATATTGCTTCTTTAGTTTTCTGCGTGTACCAGTTAGGGATCGGGCGTTCCAAGGTTATGGACATTTGATTGTACAGAACCTAAACTTCGTAACTCTAATTTCTGTTTATTGTTACAATATCTTGACTTTCAAGTTGTTATGTCAACTGTATGTGTTTATGGCATTTGTGGATGTAATCCTATAAACGGGTAAACGGATGAGGTTTTCCCTGTTTAGGTTACCCGGGGAGGGCGATCCTTTTTGACTCAGATTTACGCGGCCTTACCGGGTTAATCCGACCCTTCCCTGGCCACCCGTAAATCTAGCAAGGTTTGAACCCTTGACCTCTTGTGAGGAAACTGAGGACCTTACCACTAAGCCATTTGGTGGTGGTTTAATAGACTATGGGTACACGGATGAGGTTTCCCTGTTGAGGTTACGTGGGGAGGGCGAGCATTTATGACTCAGATGTACGTGGCCTCACCAGGTTAACCCCAGGACCATTTCCGACCCTTCCCTGGCCACCCCCAAATGTACACACCTACCGAGGCTTGAACCCTTGACCTCTTGTGAGGAAACCAAGGACCTTACCACTAGGCCATTTGGTGGTTGTTTGTGGATGTATTCCTATGATATCTTGAATTGTATTTTTTATACTAAACAGCCAGTGTCTCAGCATGTTGAGATTCTAACATTCCGAATCTGGTTGGTCACCCATGGTTAACTATGTCTAGTGACTAGTGTTATTCTTGTTTTCATGCCCATTTGTCTATCGTGACACTATGAGTGGGTGTTTCTCATTTATATTTATCAACTTTTGAGTCCAACATTAGAAATATTTAATGAACGTTTCAAAACCTCAAGGCTTGATACATGGGAAGATGGTTGGTGCTTGGCCCGACTTAGGAAGGGGCCTTCATAGGACTTGTTCTACTATGTGGTTAGTTCAGCACCTGTTGACAGCTGTGATTCAACTTGAACGTATGAACAGAGACTTGTTTCGGATACTAGTCTTTTAGGATTATAATGTTGTGGCCCATTGGCAACACTATTGTTTTATAGGTATACAGGCTTACTTGTAGGAGTAATATATACTTACTGACTTGTAGAGGTGGCAAAATGGACAAGTCAGGTGGGTTGGATAACGGCTTATAATGCGTTTGGCTAAAAGGGGCAAACTTTAAAACGGGTCGAGATAGGTCTGGTTCAGCCGACCAGCGAGCACTTATGCCTTTCCTCATTTAAATATTATAAGTAGTTACTGTACAAAATATGATTACAAAAACTTTATGAATTAAGTAATAAACGAATGATTGTGAATAAGGCATGTAGAAGGATTTGTGCATTTCAAGTACACTTATAGCACTTTCGACCCGTTTCCTGTGTCCTTGTTAATTGAATTTTTTAGTTTTACTCATTTAACCCGCTAGAGATAAATGTAAACCAATTCAACTTATTTACTCATTCATGGACAAAGTTGCCACCTGTTATGAGTCGCATTCTACTGCCAATGTCTTTATTTTTTTAATTCGTTTGTTTGCTTTCTTTGTATCTCAGACCTACAAGTGAATTTCCACATCCTCTTTCACGGGTTAGGCAACCTGTTGCAAATAGAGTAAGTATCTATTTTGTTCAAAATTCAACTATATACTACATTATTTGCACTCCTTGAACTATTGTTAATAATAATCCTTAATGCTTAATGCAGCTGTCATATCAAATTGTTGATGCTTTGATTTGGATGGGGATGCGAGATATAATTAACGAGTTTAGAAAGAAAAGGCTTAAGTTAAGACCTGTGACATATCTTAGCGGTTCAAATAGTTCTCCCCAGGATTTGCCTTATGGATATATTTGGAGTCCACATCTTGTTCCCAAACCAAAAGGTCTGTCTATATCGATGCATAAATGAACAGAATAAGTGGATTATCATGCTCCAAATTAGGGTGGCAACTTTGATTCATTTACTTATAAGTGGGTCGATTTGGGTTATATTGTCAAACAGGTCTAATGGGTCAAAAGTTGATTAAAACAAATTCTTAATTCATTAAACGTGTAAGCCTTATTCAAGAAATTAGATCGTTATTGAAATAAAATAGTTCTGGAAAAAAATGTTTTTTGGTTAACCCAACCTGACCCGGCCCGTATCAACAACCCCCAAAATACCTTGTTGTGAAGAAAACCTATTTTAACCATTTACCCAACTCGTACAACCCTTTAATTTTGCACCTCTACCCTTTCTAGTTCAATCTCTGGTCACCCTGAATTTCATAAGAATGATGGGCCTAAGAGAGCACTTTATATTAGAATTTACTGCAGCACATACTTTCTACCAAAAATATAAAATAAAAAACAAAGATCTTGAAATGGAAAAACATAACTAATATAGCAGGTACTGTGCATGTTGAGGAAATACTGAACATTTGTAATCATAATTGATTTCAGATTGGGGACCTCATATTGATGTCGTAGGTTTCTGTTTCTTAGACCTTGCATCAAGTTATGTACCTCCTGATTCGCTAGTGGAATGGCTTGAAAATGGTAAAAAGCCCATCTACATTGGATTTGGTAGCCTTGTGAGTTTTCTTCCATGGATCTAGTTTTTACAATGCTCATTTTTTAAATACAATGATAGCTAGTTGTTTGCTTCTATGATCATGTGCTATAAATAGCGGAACCATGTAAAAGTAATGACTCCATCAGTCCTGAACTAAAATCTACACTAATTGGCTGTTATATTTGCAACACGACTCTCAAAATATATGATAAATACCAAAATAGTTGAGGTGGCAATTTTGACCCATTTACTTATGAATAGGTCGAACTGGATTATTTCGTACAGGCCAAATGAGTCAAATGAAAAACGTTAGCTAAAAGGGTAATGGATCAAATGGGCCATTTGTTTGAGAAATATATGAAGTTTTCTCGAATCTTCAGAACCAGCATGGTGTTAACAGCTCCTATGATAATTGTTTATGAGGAATATCGACACTAGAGCCTATATCACATTCCTACTCATTACCATTTTAGAATTCACTTCCCCTGAAAACTTGTTTTGGCTTAATGGTGAAAACTTGGTTGGGTAGTGAGTTCGGTCAAAACTAGGTGCTTTAGTACAGGAGAAGCCTGTTGTGTTGGGTTGACTCATGAATAGTTTTTGATCCATTTTTTAAAAATAGTTATTGCTATAAATATGCTTAAAAACACCATTTTATAACAATAATATTAACACAATTTAGGAGGCTGTAAGTATGTACATTGAACCTTGGGAGGACTTTCAACCTGTTTAGCGGTAAATCATGACCCGAATTGACGTGTACATAAATAATTTGGTTTAACTTTTCCCCTCGATGCTGATTAAAATGTTTGTGTACTTATCTGATTTGCTTTGATTTACTTCCTTTTAGTAAGTATGCAGTTTACTTTTACCAATGAATTTGATGCATATATAGTGCCTGCAGATTCTTATGCTAACTCTTTCTGAGTGATGATGCAGCCTGTCCAAGACCCTGATGGAATGACAGAGATAATAGTTAAAGCCTTAGAAATTACTGGACAGCGGGGAATCATTAACAAAGGCTGGGGTGGCTTGGGAAACTGTAAGATGTGAACTTTGAACTTACTATTCTAGCACTGGAAACTCCTGATACAAAGATTTAATGTTAACTGAGTGGGTAGCTTTGGATTATGTTTAATCTCTACAGGGTCACATGGGTAAAATCAATAAATATGATCAGATGGATCGAATGTCGAAAGTTGTCCAAAGTATATTAATAATCCATACTAGCTTCTAAACTGATTTTAATGACATTTGGATTATTGGAAGATAATAATTTTTTGATATCATATGTAACGCGTTCACTATGTACACAAAAGTAACCTAAAAAAAAGTAACGCGACGACATACCAGGAAGTTGCACGTTTTGGACTGAACCTGTTTTGAACTGTTATGCAATCTGCTCGGTTGAAACTTCTTTTAATTTCCTGAGAGTCCAGAAATACTGACAATAATCTTTTACAGTGGCGAAGTCAAAAGATTTTGTGTACTTGTTGGATAATTGTCCACATGATTGGCTCTTTCTACAATGTGCTGCTGTGGTAATGCTTCTTCACTGCACATATAAAGTTTCTGCACATGAGTGGACAGAACTTGATTTCTGACTTTTGCAGGTTCATCATGGTGGTGCTGGAACGACTGCTGCTGGTCTTAAAGCTGCGGTAAACTTTGATGTCACGTGACTTCTAAGCACCTTTTTTTTCTTCTTCATATTTTTAATTTTTGATCTTTTTCTCCTTTCTTTTGAATTAAATTCCAGTGTCCAACAACTGTGGTTCCTTTCTTTGGAGACCAACCATTTTGGGGAAGACAGGTGCATGCTAGGGGGGTAGGCCCCCCTCCAATTCCTGTCGAGGAGTTCTCACTTAAGAAATTATTAAATGTAGCTAGGTATCATGTAATTTTAAGAAACAAAAAAAAACTTTGTTAAGCATGAAAATGTGTATAAAATACTTAATCCAAAACAAAGAAACTTTGATGTTTGCAAAATATAAACCACACATGTCCTAGTGACTTTATTCAAACACAACGCAAGTCTCTTAAAATGATGCAATAACCTTGAGAAGAAATGATGGCTTTCTCAAAAGTTAATNGCACCTTTTTTTTCTTCTTCATATTTTTAATTTTTGATCTTTTTCTCCTTTCTTTTGAATTAAATTCCAGTGTCCAACAACTGTGGTTCCTTTCTTTGGAGACCAACCATTTTGGGGAAGACAGGTGCATGCTAGGGGGGTAGGCCCCCCTCCAATTCCTGTCGAGGAGTTCTCACTTAAGAAATTAGTTTCTGCAATAGAGTTCATGTTAAAACCAGCGGTAAGTATTAAGATATTTTTTATTTTATTGAAACTATACCACGTATCATCTTGAACCGTGTAAAGTTAAAGGGCGAATTGTATGCTTTATATTTCTCGTAATTCATCAGTGCTAGTGGCGTTTTATTAGAAAGATATTGACATGGGTGGGTTGGGTAAACGGGTCAAAACTGGCTGGGGTCAAAGCATGTAATTTTTTGGTATGGGTCGGTATCACCCGAATCGAACCATTAATAAGTAAACTGGTTAAAATTTCCATCTCTATTGCCAACGGGGATCTGAACTCTTCGCCTCTATGTTATCATGGATTTAAACTCAGAAATCTCTATGATGATGATCTTTGAAACATTTGATGTAACTGTGTTAATGCAGGTGAAAGTATCTGCTACTGAACTGGCAAAGGCCATGGCAGATGAAGATGGTGTCACAGGTGCAGTGGATGCCTTCCATAAGCATTTTGGTCGCAGGAAAGCTAAGCCTGAGCCTGAGCCTGCTGAACTTCCTCGAATGTGCAGCCACTTTTCAATGAGACGGTGTTTAGGCTGCACTTGATATTCAGGTTTATTGCCTTATGTCAAAACTTGAAAATGCTC
Source organism: Artemisia annua (assembly GCA_014162995.1). Taxonomy (NCBI): domain Eukaryota; kingdom Viridiplantae; phylum Streptophyta; class Magnoliopsida; order Asterales; family Asteraceae; genus Artemisia; species Artemisia annua. The sequence continues at coordinate 26,574 of LBNU01025381.1, forward strand.
ATACCCAATTCTGCTAACATGTAAATGTTTTTCCCTTATACGTGAGGTGTTTCTTGTCTTCTGACACAAATGCTAAGAGTTGAGATTTATCTGATCTACTTTGTTCCTGTTGGTTTGATATGGGGAACAAATGCCATAACTTCTTGTGTCAAACTTGGAGTTGTCCTAATGTCATGTAACCCATTCTAACTTTTTGAGCGTTAATTTCATTGCAGTTATTTGGTTAATAAAGAAATAATTTCCTTGATAAATTTCCAAGAGAAGATTTTTGTTATTACAATGTATTGCTAAATCCTTGTAAACCAATAGAAGTCAAATTATCCTAGATCTAGTGATACCAACAACTTTGGAGTTGGTAGTTTACTAAATTTATCCATGGTTAAAAAGCTTGAGCATGTACAGCAATCACGTGACTGGGGCCCTCTAACTGGTAAAATAAATCTAAAATTGTTTCCCTAGCCACAAGCTTGTTACTCAGCTACTCGCTCAATGCTAGCAATGGCAATAAGAAACGATAAGAGAGAGTGCATGCTGACAACTTTGTTGGTCAGAAGCTAGCCTATCTTAAATAGTTTACAACCTGAAATAGCTGTCCGGGAAAGTTTTAGATTCTACAAGTCATTAATTATGAACTGTTCTTTCATTAAATTTAACAGTAAAGCTAGCAAGTCTCCGGTAGAAAGATAAACCATGGTTCATTAATAGCGTCTAATCTTCCTACGAAGTTAGACAACGCTGTTAATGATATACGAACCCAAAAACAAGTCTCACACTAGCAAAAATATTCCGACACCCCTCTACAGTTTTCTACAATAGCTGCCTTAAGCTTATAAGGTATATCACGAGCATGGCAGGATGGCTGATAGTTGGACAACATTCCATGTGTGCTACAAGTTACAACTGAAGTCAAAGTTCTTTACAGCTTTTCCATATGATTACAGACTAGTTTGGAGATGAATCAAGTCATCAACCAATATGCGCCTAAGCCTTAACTGCAAACAGGACCATCTGAATGGAGGTTTCCTCGTCAATGCTGCTCTAGGAATAGCTGGAGTTGGCCATGTTGACACCATGTACAGATGGGTCGATTAGTTACGTTTTATCTCAAAGGTCAACTGGGTAATATAAAAGCATTTGGTAATAAAAAGCGTTAGACAAGTTGAAATCACACAAAGTGTTTAAAAGTCGACCTCCTAAATTACTTATTTATGACAGTAATATTAAAGATATCATAATCCTATTTATGACAGTAACTTATTTATGATATTAAAAAAGAAGTCTGCAAGTTCAGGCAACCCACCGTCTGTTTTAACAGCAAAAATTGCCACTCAACTCACCTGATTTGGTGCATCTATAGAATCTACCAACGAGGAAGTGAGAGCCATTCATCACACCCAATGTGCAACAACCTCTCCTTGTGCCCCTACCAACCAGTCATAGCCAATATGGAGTTGGCAATGTACCTAAAGCAAGGAAGATAATGCCAACCAGAGACTTCACTTATGAATCTCCATCACCTTACTGCTCACACAAAGAATTGGCAAAACTATTGATTCTTCCATGAAAAGAGAGTAAGGCATTCATTCAACAGCTAATCGGCATAGAAGAAAAGTAGAATATAGGGAAACTTATTTGCAGAACTACCATCAAACTGAAACATGGAAGAATTCTAGAATGCTATCGAGTATCGATACACAACTTCAATAAGCTGAAACAAAGAATGGGGTTTAAAATAGTAGTTTGATCAACAGTGTGAATTTTATGGGCTTCAATATTACGTTTGTTAGTTGGAGCACTTACTTGCATGGACCAGGAAGATCTCTTCACTCCAAGCAGTAAAAAAGGTAAAAAATAACGTTACATGAAACCAATATAAGCATATAACAAAGTCCACAAAGGGCACAAATTATAAAGAGTGGCCAAGTAAACAAATTCTAAACTCGTTCAAACATCAAGTACAGATATAATAATATAGTAAGTGACATAACTTATTCCCATTTCCGATTGCTTACTGTAGCAAAACAGAGAAATCCGAAGTACTTCACGATATCCATTTGCATAAATTAAGTAGAAACCCGAGATCGAACCAACTTCCAGATATTCACCCATTCCACCATGCTCTTAGCAGCACCAGCAAAGACTGCATGTGATGATCCCAACCGTTCCTTCACAGCAGCAGCAATCTCCACCACACAATCCTCTGCTGTCACGGCTGACTCAGACAACTTCAATGTCTCAAAAAACGGGACCACGTTCTCCATAAGTTTCACACCTTCCCATTCTTTCTTCAAACTGTCAACAGCACTTCCCTTTTCGTTCCTCCAAACATATGGAATTCCGCTTTTCACACCTATCTTCAAATGATCACAGACCGTCTTCACAACAAGACCACACCAAATATCCTCCATAGTCTCCCACCTCACCTTTCCTTCCTTAACCAACTTCAAAGCCGGAAGCATAGCTGGACCCACGAGTTCTCGGTCAAATGCTATGTTGACTCCACTCATTGGCATCATTGACTTCAATGGTACGGTCATAACCGCATCAACATACCTAGTGTTCCTCATATCTGGCTTGAGTGCTTGTGTGGGTGCATCATAGTCTGCTACATTGAGCCAAAGTCCACACGAAATAGCACACGGGACCCCACTACGTAAGCTAAATGGATACCCACGAACAAAATCAGATCCCTTTTGATATGGGTCATAAAGTGTGTTGAAGAAAAAAGGAGTTGCAGGATTTTTAAGGTTGTTAATGTGTTGCGCGACTATATCTACTAAATCACCGTTTTTGGTTTTAGCTGGGCTGCAGTCATCATCGATAGATATTATATACTTTTTGTTGGATACAAGATAGCCAAAATAACGGGACGAGTATCCAGAAAACAGAGGAGCGTTTAAAGGCCCAACCACATTGACTATATCTGACTCAGTGTAGACACGAGCATCAAAGCCTTCAGGGATTTTTACTTCTTTAAGGCCGGAATCTTTCACAATTATCAAATGGAATCTAGAAAAAATAGGTCTCCACTCCTCCATGAAAGATGTAAGGTCAGAGCGGAAAGCACCAATCACGATATCCACTTCATTTTCGTTAACACTTGCAAGAGACATCCTGTGATAAATTCTGGAAAAATGGACTCAATAAATAGCACCTGGAGATTCTGCAGAAAAATAACAGTCAACTGAAGATCAAACAGTGCACAGCCTTAGAACTTTTCCGAGCATCCTGGCATAAAAATAAATAAATAAATAAATAAAAAATAAAAAAATCAAATCAATATTTGAAAAGAGTGGGCCGTAAGAGGGTGTAAATATGAATCAGTTGAGTGTGACTTACTAGTGGGAAGGAGGGGTGTTAGGACAATCTGGATGTTAAGTGCTTGAATCAGAGAAAGGACTTCCTCTTTTCCAGTTGACACAAAAAGTTTCAAGATCCTTGGGGTAAGTTTCCCAGCTTTTAAGGTTCTCTGCCAAATAAGAAAATTTCAACACCATGAAAAACTTTAGTCACCTTGGGCAAAAAGGGTATTCTTAACTCTTAAGACCAACAGAACGCTATAATTACCAGGGAAAAGTTCATTCAATAGCAAAATATATTGACACGAAAACATGAATCAAGGACTACAGCGTAAACTTAAACCATTTAAGAAAATATAAAAATTCTTACAACCGATGTCCCAAAGAGGCAATCATTTCACTCCTTATAAACACATTATCAAGATAGATTTCATGTTTATCGTTAGCCAAGTTGTGGTGACTTTTTCTAAGAATCAATGTAATCTCCTCCTTTTGTCGATATCGACCCCATTTATATTCTAGAATTACATCTATAACTATCACTTCCATTACTCACTGCTGACAACCTAACGGAACCAATGCTACTATGGCAGCAAGTTCCCATATTTGGGAGACGAGTTCTTATTAATAAAAAAAGAATGCTACCTAATTAACTATATCAAGGAAAATAAATGTATTGAATTAGTTACCAAAGAATACACTGAAATATTGGATGTATTTTAAATTTGTAGTCACATAATTAATTACTTAATAGGCAACATGGATATCTTTGAATGTAATGTATTATCTAATTTGTAGATGGTCCTAAAACAAAATGAGTAACACATTAAGAACACTATAGGCGGGATTTCAAATGCATTGAATAGATATTTGATATTGTAATAAATAGATGCATGACTAATGACTATAAATTCGACCAACATTCACCAAATTTTGACACACAACATCTGTCTTCGCTATCTCCTCTCCCATTAGTCATTATAGTACTCATCTCGTTTAGGGCTCAAAACAGTTATACCAAATATGTCAAACAACCAAGCAGTGCAAGAAACTTCAATTACAGGATAGGGAGATCATTCTGTACCCATGTACTCAGGTAAAAAAAAATACAAAGCTGAGTGGTAATTTTTACCTGAGTACATGATGGGTGCATAATCATCTCCCATCCTGTAATTGAAGTTTCTTGCACTGCTTGGTTGTTTGACATATTTGGTATAACTGTTTTGAGCCCTAAACGAGATGAGTACTATAATGACTAATAGGAGAGGAGATAGCGAAGACAGATGTTGTGTATCAAAATTTGGTGAATGTTGGTCGAATTTATAGTCATTAGTCATGCATCTATTTATTACATTATCAAATAACTATTCAATGCATTTGAAATCCCGCCTATAGTGTTCTTAATGTGTTACTCATTTTGTTTTAGGACCATCTACAAATTAGATAATACATTACATCATATCCATGTTGACTATTATATTAAATAATTAATTATGTGACTACAAATTTAAAATACATCCAATATTTCAGTGTATTCTTTGGTAACTAATTCAATACATTTATTTTCCTTGATATAGTTAATCCAATAGAACTGCCAGTAGCATTCTTTTGGCACTTAGTTCCATGTTTGTGAAACGAAATCCTGGTTTCGTTGGGTCTATATGGTACAACCTAATCTGAACAGATCAAAATTACTTTTGCTTTTACCAAATGATATTGGTTCGTTATGAAAACATAGAACAAGCCCTAGTCCGATTGTGAAACTCTCCTCTCATCAACTCCCAATCTATCCGTGCCTACCTTATTATCTTAGGGTGTGTTTGTTTTTAAAAAAAAAAACGTCTTACCAGCCTCTGAATCTTACCAGTAAGACGCGGTCAGACATGTTAGCTTGTTTGTTTTTTCATTTACAGTCAGACGCGGTAAGACATATATTGTCTGACTGAGTAAGAGTTGATGAGCAAGTCTGACTACCTCTTACCACTACCCTTTCATACATTCATCTCTTAACCCTGCCCCTTCACACCTTTAAAACCCTCACCCTTTCAAACCCTCCAAACCCTTCACCCACCTCCAAAACCTTTAAACCCACAAAACCCATCATCGATCTTGAACATAAGACAACAACCGAACCTTACCCGATACCTTGTTATCAAGATCTTAGCCGTGGTCCTTGTGTGATACGAGATTAAAGGAGATAGAAAACCATAAGTTTCCAGTGGCTCGGTTTTGGCAGAAAGTAAACAAAGGATATTATGGTTTTGGAGGGTTAGGAGAAAGAAAATGAGTCTTGACTGCATATGTGATGAGATGAGTGAAGCGTTGATTTAGGGTTACTACATATTAGGATAGTATTTATTTTAGGTTTGTTATTAGGGTTATTGTCATTGGGTTACTTTGAGTTAAAATCTTGGGCTGTTAAATTCTTTGAAGTTGGGCTTGTTTAATTTGTCCATTTTGGGTTGAATTTTGCTATTATAATTTGGACTACAAATAGTGTTAAGGCTGAAATTTCGGTTTCGAGTTTATTTACCTACCGAGCTATTAGTTCGTGAATTAAAGTGTTAGTCGTAACTCGTTTGTTGACATAGTGTGAACCGATTCATTTTCAAAGATACATATCTATTGTATTGTTATCGTCTAATATATACTTAAAAAAAAATTACAATTAAAACCATTCAGACAATTATAAAAAAACAAACAACATTATTTCATTCAGATTCAGACTTTATAACCACCTCTTACCAGTAAGATGTGGTAGTCAGATTCAGACCCAAAACATCTTAATGAAACAAACACACCCTTAATCAATGGCTGCAACCTCTTACCCATCCATTTTATTACAGCCCTCATGTTTCTTAATTTGAACAAACAAAATCTAATCCAGTTATATGAATTATGAGGTAGCCTTTCTATACAAGCTGTTAAGGTTATTAAATATACACTCCCAGTGTTAAATAATTGAAATCCAATCTTGACTTACAACGCATTTAGGAAAATTTTAAAAGGTACGTGTATCGCTTAAACCATATCTTAAGGGGGTGTTTGTTTCAGCTTATATAGCGGGCTTATGGCTTATTTGGTTTTCGGCTTATGTTTCGTAAGCTCACTTTTTGTGGGTTATTTCGAAACTTTACGGCTAATATTTACATAAGCTTATTATGACATAATAAGCTTATATAAGCCGAAAAGCTTCAAAATAAGCCACAAAAAGCGAGCTTACGAAACATAAGCCGAAAACCAAATAAGCCATAAGCCCGCTATATAAGCGTAAACAAACACCCCTAAATACAAAACACCACCAACGCATCAAACAAAAATTCCCATTTTCCCCAATAATTTTCAACATAAACCCACATAAAAACACAAAGATCACAAGAATCCAAATTGGGTTTCTCATTTTAATACAAATAAACAAAAGGGTAATCACACAATCAAAGAATTAGAGATAATTATATAAAAATCTTGAAGAAAAGATATAAAAAAAGAAAGAAACGTACCAAGAAAAGATCCAAGAGAATGTGGTCAGGGAGGAAAGATAGATCGTGAGAGATGTTATTTAAATTGGAAAGAGTTGCGTCAATTGCGAGTGATAGGAGAGAAGGGGGAGGAGGAGGGGTCATTTATTCATTTCGTTTCTACGATATCTTTCTCTTGATCCAATGTCTGTTACACTTTCTTTATGTCACGTCTTGTAACGTGGTATCCTAAGTTTTAATGAGTTATGAGATGTTGGAGTTAATGTTGTTGGTCAAACTTCTAGGTAACTTGTTTCTAAAGAAAATTTTAACCTACGAAAAGTGTACTATCAGGGCGCGTTTGGTAGAGAGAAATTTAAAGGAATGAAAAAGAGTAAAGATTAGAGATTCAGAGAATAGAAATGGCCAAAAAATTTAAATGTATTCTACTGTTTGGTAACGGTAGAGACTTGACCCGAGAAATAAACAAATTTTTTTTAACCATTTCTTTTAAACATTTTTTTTTTTTTTAATTCAAAAAATTGAATCAGTTCATATTCAAGATTTATTCTCATATATAATTAAATCAACTTGGCTTCCAAACAATTGTGTAGGACCATGATTCGAACGTGCTTATTGATAATTAACTCAAGGAACCAATCACTAGAAAACACCCATGTGCAAAGCTTGAGTAATTATACTTTCTATCAAATCAAAAGCCCCAATTGGTGGATACCTAATAGCAGTCAAATTTAAAAACCAATGTATGAACTTGATAAATCTTTTGATTTATACGGGACAGAGCACATAGGTTGTTAGAATTACATTGACCCACTGAGTTGTTCAATTGGTGATGTTGGGGAGTTAGGTTTTTATTTGGAGAAGATGGAATTGGAAGAACGTGAGGAGTGTGTTTATGATTTTTATTTGTGAATGTGCATGTCACGTGACCTTTTCCTTTTATACCTTTTATTTAATTAATAAGATATCTTGAATTCTCTGTGTTCTTGTTTTTTAGATCCCATTTCCATTTCAAAATGAGTGGAAATAAGATTGCAAAGGATTGAATTCTTGAGAATTTGCATATCTCAGCCCTCTCATTTCTTTGACATACCAAACAAGAGAATTTATCACATTTTCAATTCTCAAGTGGCATTTCTTGCTACCAAACACACCCTTAATAGAAATACTTAAAATTAAGTAATACAACTTCTAAAGCTATAAGTACAACAAACAATACTACTTATAGAAATTCTCCTCATATTTAATTCTAACATACAATTAATACTAACATTAAATACAATAAATAAAACATTATGTACATTAAATACAATTAATTACCTGGTCAATAAATACAATTAATGCACTTATTAAAACACCCCTTACATAAGAAATACAAATTATCAAGCATATTGTACAACTAACTTAAACACAATTCCTGCATTAAATGTCACTAATACAAATAATAAAGCACATTATACAAATATTCAAGCCCGAACGGGCAACGAGCCAAATGAGCTCGAGCCTGAACGGACACGAGCCAACGGGCTCGAGCCCGAACGGACACGAGCTAAACGAAAATTTTGATATCCGTAAATTTATTGTCAAAAACAACCTAATAAACTAAAATACATGATTCACCGAAAAATTTTATTTCAGGGTAGCCGCCGCCGCAACGCGCGGGTAGCCTGCTAGTTTTAGTTTAATCAGTACTAGAATAATCGTTTGTGTAGGTTTACTTTTTTAAGTCTAAGCATTATTTATTAAATTATAAAGTTATTAAAGAAACATGAAAATCTATAAGTTTATTAAAATTCATATAATTTATCTAACATTTAAAAAAAAAAAGTTTTAATAATTACCGTATTTTTTTTTTTTGAAAATCGATACATGCGTTTTTATACATTTTTTTAGTTGATGAAATTTAGGCGGGTTTGATTAGATTGTTTAAGTTTTGACTTTTTAATCAAATTAAGTTTTCTTAATTTTAACCTACGTGACAAAATTCAGTTTTCTTATTAGTCAAATTAAAACCTCTTCAAAAATTTGATAACAGATTATCTGTATCACATATAAAGTAGAAAATTCAACACATTCAAGTTACTAATTTGACCTTAATTATTATTGAAATTACTACTTAATGTTTTCAACTTGCCATAAGTATCAACATATCTATACATTCGAAAATACAAAATTATAAGCCTATTGTACAAACTAACTAAACAAAACAACATTTCTTGTAAAATTTCATAAGAAAAATTAGATGAGCTGTATAAACTCTTGTAACACAAATCACAAATCTTTAACAATTATTGTACTTATTATACCAAGCACTCATAAAAGATAGATACCAAACACTAGAAAAAGACTTAACACAAAACCAAAACAAATCACTCTTAAAAAGAGATATGATCGGAATCTATTGTGTCTAAAAGAGATGTGTATCAAAATCTTTAACGACGGAGGGAAGGGAAGATGATGTGGAATATTATTGTGGTCGGATCTGCGGGGATTGCAAGCGAGTCTTTTTTTTTTTTTTTTTTTTTTTAAAGGCTTGTGACAAGCGAATGTAATGATTACGGTCAAAATAATTTTAAGTCATTCGAACTTAAAACACCCGTCATTAAAAAAATATTGTCACAAAAAATATAAAAGAAAAAGACATAATCTGCTTAAATTGACAAATTTAATTATAAGCATCTAACTCGCTGTCACAATGCGCGGCTACCCATGTATAACAAATTATCAAACGGTTATAACTCATAAGGCAGGTCGACACCGACCCGAAAGCCATATGACTCGTTAAGAACAAAAAAATCAGGGCACCTGTTTGTTTGTTAGTGGTTCCGACACTTGTAACCAAAATGTTACAGGTGTTTAAAATACATGGTGACAAGCAGCACGAATGAAAACAAAAATTGTTTGTACATGGAAGGGGTGTTAATGAAAATATAAAAAGATGAATCTGTTACCCATATTTGCAAATAGAAAAATAAATAAATATAACCCATGTTTGTGAGGAGTGTTCTAACTAGACCAATATTTACAAAAAACTTAGTAACAATGAAAGATTCTGCAGCAGCAGCAGGAAAGACAGTGGAAAACAAGCAAATAATCTTCAAAAGCTACACTAATGAATTTCCATCAGAAGCCAATATGGAACTTAAGCTTGATAGTAAAATAAAGCTGGAAGCACCTGAAAATGGAGGAGTTGTAGTGAAGAACATGTATTTGTCTTGTGACACTTACATGCGTGGTCGTATGCGTGATCGTCACGACTCTTGGATTCCTCCTTTTGTTCCTGGCTCTGTATGATCACTACTCTCATTCTATTAATGCTTTACAATACAGTAGAATCTCGATAAATTAATAACTCTTTTAATTAATAACTTTAGGTGTTCCCATAGAGTCTTAATTTATAGAGTTTCTTCGTTAACGTATCTTATGATCAAATTGTTAGATTGCATGATTTGTAATTCCTATGATTGTTGTAGCTAGTTAGGTACTTGGGTCGTTTAGGGTTGTTTGTAGAATTGTAATATGAAGGGTCGTGGTAGAGAGTCGTTTGGATAGAAGTATCATTTGCGTTGTTGTTGCAATTTGTAGGATCATGACACGAGGTGATTGCCTTACAAAAATAAAATAAAATTAAAAAATGGATGAGGTTTTCCCCATTTAGGTTACTCAGGAGGGCGAGTCTTTGACTCATATGCACTGCCTAGATAGTAGTAACAAGATACTTTATTTGTGTACATAGATTTATTCTCGATAATATTATGCTACATGATTGGATTTTCCGTTTGTATATGCATTCTGTTACTGAAATGTTTGCTGTCAACAAAATTGAAGCCAATAGAAGGAAATGGGGTGTCAAGAGTTGTGGATTCTAATAACCCAGATTTCAAAGCTGGTGATCTAGTATCAGGGCTTACAAATTGGGAAGAATATAGCGTCATCAAGAACACTGGTCAACTGAAGAAACTTCAAAAAGATGACGACATTCCTCTATCTTATTATCTTGGACTTCTAGGTGCGCCTTCTTTCGCTTTTCCCCTCATTTAACTGCAAAATACTTTTAATCATTTCTTTCTTAACGTTTCAACCTTAAAAGATCTCATGAACTAGGTATTTTTTGTTCAGTTTTTGTATTCTTTAGAAAGGCAAAGGGTTATCACCTCTAAGTATTACCACTCCGAGGATTAGGCCAAACCTGGGATATTGCATATTGGAAATTAGATCTTTGGATCTTTGATTATGATAAGAAAAGCAAGCATTAAGTTATGCATGAGGAATAAGAGCTTTTTCAGCTTTGATTGAAATTGTTTGAGTTGACAGTTTGGCACATAGTTAAATCGAAGTTAGGACTACCTCTTTTGAGAATGTTGAACAGATTGTTATTCAAAACAGATATTTTTAGCCTAAAATTTTCACTAAAAAATCTTGTTATTAATATTGGACAGTAAACATTTGCATTTTGTTTGAGGGATGCATATAGGATGCACTTGAAATTGATTAAGCATATAGTAGTTGTAAGGTAACAACAGTTTAATCATAGCTCATGAGGATGAGTATAACTTATAAAGGACTGGCTTTGCTGTGGACCCCTTGATACACATTACGTGTCGTAAGCAACGTTATCATTTCTAGTAATCTTCCAAGCTAGACTCATTTTTGTTTAGGCATTTTTTCTCATATCAAACAGCTGATGCTATTGGTCCACAATGTTCGCTGTTGTTCATTCGCCTAAAGTCTTGTAGACACTTGATTAATGGCCAGACAATTTCTCAATATTTGCATCCAAATATTAACATAAAGTTGTGTTAAATTTTATGCAGGCAGTCCAGGATTTACAGCTTATGCCGGTTTTCATGAGGTTTGTGCTCCTAAAAAAGGAGACTATGTTTATGTATCTGCTGCCTCCTCTGCTGTTGGACAGCTTGTTGGTCAACTTGCTAAGTTACATGGATGCTATGTGGTTGGAAGCACTGGAACAAACCAAAAAGTACGTATTATATAGGACATTATTTTATCTCAAGACATGATCACTCCTTTAAAATAAATGATTGGATACAAATTTCAAGATTATCACAAAGTTTCCAAACTAGCAACTGTTGTGGATTTCGTTGCTAAAACAAAAGTATAACCAGCTTACACGTTTCTGTATAAAGTAAAATATATCTAAAATAGCTTCAGGTAGGAAAAAAGATCAGCAAACAAGTCTCATAGTTTATATGACTCCATGTTCGCTACAATTTTCCTCACTGGAGGAATTTGAATTTCAAAAAGACTTTTCTGGTGATGATAACTAAAAAATTCTCTTTCCGACTTTTTATTTGTTTTAGCTTGGGTGCATAATACTGCTGGCAAGATGGGTGTGTCAGACGGGTTTTGGAATGGGTCAAAATGGGCGTGTTCAGGCTGGTTTGACCCACAACCACTCTTTTATCTACTTCTTTATATGAATGGAACTATTTAGGAGGTTGTATGCATTAAGATAGACTTTGGGTGACCTGTAGCTAAATTGATGGATTTGACCCGTTTGAGATTAGGCACAACCGCACAACCCAAATCGGCCCATTCATAAGTAAAGCAGTCAAATAGCCCATCTGGTGACTGGTACTAAGAACAAAGTGTAAATTTTTGTTTTAGTTGGAATAAATGGGATACTGTGTCAAGTATCTTCTTTTATCTTAAACTTACAGATGTCTTATTGCTTAAGACACCCAACTACATTCACCTGCCCTGAAATGAACGATTGTATGTAGATGTGATAGGCACATCAAGAACGAAACTTACGTGAACATGGAATCAGGTGGAACTTTTGAAGAATAAGCTTGGATTTGATGAAGCCTTCAACTACAAAGAAGAATCAGACCTTGAAGCAGCTCTGGCCAGGTAACCGCTTCTTGTATTTTACTATTATAAATATTCAAGAGCAATAGCAAATGCATCTATCAGTATCACTTTGTGTACCATTTTATAGTTAACATGTTATAAACCTTAAAGAACATATATAAAGCTTCGAGCTTATTAATTTCAAATCAAGTTAATAGTTAACATGCTTCAAATTCCCCCTTCAGAATTTGAAATCAAACTGTAGCTATTCTGAAACTTAGGTCGAGTATATCTATAGCAATACAATGTCCTCAGTCCACTGTTTGATCTTGTCACGGTATTACAAATTTTTGCATTTACCTGACAAATCTAATGCCTTTGAGACTGTATCTTGCGTTTATAGAGATCCATAAAAGTGATCACTATAACCCTTGTGCCATCAAGTATAATACGTTTTGGCTTAATTTCACGTTATTATTAAGTTTATAGGTATTATCAGGCCTAATGTTTCTATCATCTGTTGTTCATTTGGTATAGTTTATGGCCAAGATTAACCCTTTTTTTTTACATGTTTACACCTTCACATGTTCACAAATTATCTTGACAAGGAAACATGGTCAACGTATTTTTACCAGGATGTAGCAGTAGTAGGTAGAAAGTTTTTTCAGAGAACTGATTCATGATTTTCTCAACCTACAACAGCGGTAGCAATTTCTACACATTTACTATTGAATGGCTCAATTCACATTTACTATTGAATGGCTCAATTCGGGTTATGTTTTATTTTAGATAGGTGAAATGAGCTAAATAAATATTTTTAGCTAATACAGGAACATGTCAAATGGGCCGGGTAGAAAGTCGCCCAAGTCTAGTTTCAGTGCACACATCCTTCTAAATCATTCTTATTCAAAGATTTAGAATTACATTGGAGTTGCATTGTTAGAACATGCATTATTTCCCTGAACCACGCTGCTTTGACCGTACTAAAAGTGACCTGTTACTCAACCCGACTTACCCACCCATCTTGCCACATCTGCATATTAGAATTACTGAAGCTTCCTATTTCTTTTGTTGATGTTATTTGATATTTTGATATGGTAGGGATAGTGTGGTTATAACTGACAACAATACTAGCTATCTGACTGGACGTAAGGTTTGTTTGTGCGTTAAATGAACCAGGTACTTCCCTCAAGGAATTGATATATACTTTGACAACGTGGGTGGAAAAATGCTGGATGCAACAATAGCTAACATGAAGAAACATGGTCGTATAACTCTGTGTGGAATACTTTCCCAGAACAACAGAAATGATCCACAAAGTTTCTGCAACATGTTCAGTGTGATATCAAAGGGTATAACGATGAAGGGATTCCTTATGAGTGATTATATGCACTTATACCCTCGCTTTCTGGAAGATGTTACCCGTTACTACAAGGAAGGGAAAATTGTGTATCTAGAAGACGTGAACAATGGTCTTGAAAGTGCCCCGGCTGCCTTTGTTGGACTATTTTCAGGCAAGAATGTTGGTAAGCAAGTGATTCGTGTTGCTAATGAGTAATCTATAGAGGATAAAATAGATGAACGAATAATCGTGTATTCCTTATATGTTTTCAACCCTCACAACGCGACAGAGAAGTCTGTAAAATAAGTCGTACACAGTTGAATGTATAAGAATTATTAAACGAGCACATTAAAACGAAGGTCTGAAACTTTTGTCAGGTGTTGCTTGTTTGAGACTATGAGGCACGACCGTGTGACCCCGGTTTGGCTATAAACTCAACATCGTTCTACACTGATGAGCTTTCTAGTACTGAATGTGTCATGTCCCCTTGACTCGCGAAACACTTTTTTATGTACAGTTGAGATGGACTAAATATAAAGAGGAAAATGATTGAAAGTCTTGAATATGCAACCTGCAGTCACTAAGAAACTAGACATTACAGTTAACGAATTTTTGAACCAACCTTTGATAAAACAATTTAAAAATGTTTAACTTAACAATCTTTCATATTCAATAGTGTGTATAACCCAACTGGGTATTTTAAAGATTTTGTGATACCCAATACCTCATTCAAACGGGATTATGTATTGTTGTTGTTCTCATAAGATTTTTTTATACCGTCTTAGAAGCAACAAGCTTTTTATGCGGATTCATAAAATTGCAACAAAACGTGAAGATTTGAGAGTACCTCAAGCTCGTTATAAAACGAGCATATAATTGAGGTACTTTTAATTAAAAAGGATGTGTGTGTTGATAATTTCTATAAAAAGGATTTGAGAGTACCTCAAGCTCGTTATAAAACGAGCATATAAAAGAGTGATCGATACATTTCTATAAATTATAGAACAGTAAGAAACATGTGATATCCCCTTTTTTTAGTTTGAAATTTTTTTTTCTAACAAAAGTTTCAAATTCTGCCAAAACATTCTGAAACATGTTCACTCGCTTCTTTAAATGAAAACTTGTTTATGATCTGATATCGCTTATAAACCTTTCATGAATCTATTTTTAACATGATATTCACGAATATATTGACATCACTTATAAACCTTTCATTAAAAAGCACAAATTGACTTTCTGAACAAGTCAGCTGTGTAAACTGAACTCCATGAATAAACTTTGTAACATTAATTCTGAATGATAAAAAGAAAAACAATCATTGTTTCCGTATGTACCTAATAACATATCATACATTGATGTTGATAAAAGTATAAAACTATCCTATTAAAAACATATCAAGCACTTGACTTTTAAGATGATACAACAGAGAACTTGAGAGGGATCAATGTCCGCAAATGAACACAATTACGCTCCCAACAATTGGAGAAATCTTTCAGACATGGAAAAACTGCTTGAGCTAGAACAAACCGTTAGGCCCTGGGGATTGAGCTTCTAGTTCATTTTGGTTCGATGAAGTGCTGATTGACAATCAAACATGCAGGAAATGGTTCAGTATCAAATGCTAGAGTACTAAACATCATATCAATTTCAAAACTCGGATTAACATAAGACAGATTTTCAAGAAAACAGAGAAAGTACCTGTTAAAATAGTTGTTTACAGAGGACTAAACAACAGTGTAGCAGAACGTTTCGTAATCACCATTATTGGAGGTTCGTTTCACGGGTGTTAAGCCACATAACTCAAGAGTTCTTTTAAACCCAACAATACGTAGACCTTTCAATTGAAAAATGCTATGTGGAAGATGACTTATGTTTGTACCTGTTATATCTAACTCTTCTAAACATTTTAAATGTCCAAGTTCCTCAGGCAAATCATCAAGTGTACAATTGAGCAAATGAAGATATATTAGGCTTTTAAGTTCAAAGATGCTATATGAAAAACCTCCAGAAAATTGACAGCACCTTAAAATTAGCTTCTCTAAACATTGTAATCGGCCAAGATCCTCTAGTAACTTCTGATCCCATCTCAACGATCCAATTTCAAGATATTTCAAATGTTTCAACTTACAAATGTCATCTGGAAGACGACTAATCCCAGTAGATGACAACATTAGCTTCTCTAGAGAGTCTAATAGGCCAAAACCCTTGGGTAACTCCATAACATGCTGACAGTCTTGGAGTTTGAGAAATTTCAGTTGTTTCAACATAACAAGGTTAAATGGAAGAGATGGAATCTTCAAATTGAACAAAGTCAGCTCCTCTAGAGATTCTAATTGGCCAATACACAGCAGCGATACCACCTCAAGATTCGGACAATCTTGCAGTTTGAGAGATTTCAACTGTTTCAACTTACTAACACTAAATGGAACATCTATAATATCTGTATTCGATAAAATTAGCTCCTCTAGACATTGTAACTGTTGAAGGTCCTTGGGCACTTCTAGTATACTGCCTTCAAGTGTAAGCTTTCTTAAGAAGTTTAAACTACAAATGGTTTTTGAAAAACTCTCAAAGTTTGCGCAAACACACTGACCTATAGAAATAAGCTTCTCAAGATTTCCAAACGATGAGGCTGCTGGATCTTCTTTGTAAAAACATGTAAACTGTAACTTTGGAAGATTATTAACCGGGTGCATTGGGCATCTATCTATGGACTTTGCAATGAGATGTAACTCTGATAAAGAACCAACATCAAGTGATTGAGCTCGTTTGTCAAACAAAAAAGATTTATACCTCCCACAACCACTTAAGTCTAAGTGGACAAGCTTTTCTAGACATCCAACAGGAGCATTAATTTCTACTAAAGTTAAACAGTCTTTGAGATCTAACCTCTCGAGATTTGGAGTCAGCTCGATGTAAAGGGTCCTCAACTTTGAATTATTGAGGATAAGGGATATGAGCTTTGGACATCCATAGGGCAAGTGAAGTTCTTCCAAATCACATCCAGCGAGACTCAACGTCTCGAGATCTGGAGTTAGGCGCCCCAGGTGAAGGTTCCTCAACTTTGAACCATTGAGGCTGAGGAACTTGAGCTTTGGACATCTGAAGGGCACATGAAATGCTTCCAAATCACATTCAGCAAGACTTAAAGTCTCGAGATCCGGAGTCGGCCCAAGATCAAGGTTTCTTAACTGTGAATTATGAAGGCTGAGGGATTTGAGCTTTGTACATCGGAAAGGCAAAAGTTCTTCCAAATCACGACATCTTACAAGACTTAACGTCTTGAGATTTGGAGTCGGCCCAAGGCTAAGGTTTCTCAACTTTGAACCATTAAGGCTGAGGGATTTGAGCTTTGTACATCGGAAGGGCATGCAAAGTTCTTCCAAATCACAACATCCTACAAGAGTTAACGCCTCCAGATTCGGAGTCGGCCCAAGGTTAAGGCTCTTCAACTTTGAATTATTCAGATTTAGAGATTGGAGCTTTGGAGATCCATCGGGTATGTAAAGTTCTATCAATTCTTTACAATGTTCAAGATATAAAATCTCGAGATTAGGAGTCACCTCAAGGTTCAACGTATTCAGTGGCGTGTAACTAAGGTCAAGGAATCTGAGCTTATCAAGAACCTATCATATACAGAAAAAAGATGAGTATATTATGGTATAATAACAAACCAATATAGATGTATTGCCTTATAATTAATCATGAAAATTAACCAACCAAACATTATTCTACCTTTCTTGTTCGCCCTCTCCGAACGTTTTCGATTGTGCTAAAAGACATGTCAAGTCCAACAAGATTGTCTGCTTGAAATGTTTCGTGTAAAGATGAAAAAGGGTAATCTCGCCAACTAAGATACTTTAACGCATTTGGAAAGCGTTGGCTAACCTGATTATCTTTCCAATTAGGTCCGGAACACATGTAAAGAACTCTAAGTTTCTTCATGTTTCCCAGACCTCTCATAACAGTTTCAAGATTTAGTGTCAACGGCGACAACTTTATACATCTTGTTGCTTCATTAACTTTTGCCTGTACGCCAAATAAAAGTGAAAAAAACTTGTTACAGAATGAGTTAGTTTTATCCACCTTAGAAATGAATTAGATCCTTACCCAATCACTTGCCAATAATTTTCAATGTCCCCATTGATCCACAATCGGCTATGTCTGTAAGAGGCATCGGGGTGCAAACGGGAAACAATGTTTTTGCCCATTTCTTCTACATGGTCATGCATGCCTAAGCTCCCATATTCAGATATAGTTATGAGCGATTTTTGCTCAAGAACTCTTAACCCAATGATAGCATTAAATCCACAGCTTTCAAACACTTGGATTGCTCGGTCCTTCTGCTCACCTTTTAATAAGCATGCAACATCTAGGAAGATTTCTTTGTAATCATTCTCTAGATCATCAAAGCTTATTTCCAATACTTTTTGGATTTCCTTCTGCGGAATTGTTTTTAGTCTTTCTAAACCATCTTTCCACTCAAGCTCCTTTTTACCACGCAGAAACGAACCCAAAACTCTTATTGTTAAGGGTAGACCAGCGGCATAACGTACAACTTGTCCTGATAGTTGTTCATACCCTTGAAATGGAATCTCTCTCCCAAATGTATATCTGCTGAATAGACAAAGTGCTTCCTTATCCGACAACAGATTGACATTACAANTGGATTTCCTTCTGCGGAATTGTTTTTAGTCTTTCTAAACCATCTTTCCACTCAAGCTCCTTTTTACCACGCAGAAACGAACCCAAAACTCTTATTGTTAAGGGTAGACCAGCGGCATAACGTACAACTTGTCCTGATAGTTGTTCATACCCTTGAAATGGAATCTCTCTCCCAAATGTATATCTGCTGAATAGACAAAGTGCTTCCTTATCCGACAACAGATTGACATTACAAATCAAGCTCACTCCGTGTGATACTAGCACTTGTTCATCTCTGGTTGTAATGATAATCGTACTTCCTGACTTAAACCAGTTAGGCTTACCAGCTAACGCCTCAAGTTGGTCTATATGATCCACATCATCTAGAACAACAAGAAACTTTCTACTACGCATCATATTTCCCATCATGTCTTTCCCATCAGCAACACTACTTACGGTAATGCCTTGATCATTCAAAACATCTGAAAGTACTTGTTTCTGCAACGACTTCAAACCCAACAAAGAGGTTTTCGAAACTTCCCTCACGTTTTCAACAAAGCTTTTACCTTCAAACTCACTTGATATATGAACATAAACAGCCCTGGCTAAAGTTGTCTTTCCCCCACCTCCCATCCCCGTGATTCCAATAACACGAACATCTTCGGTACAGCTTTTCAAAGATGTAAGAACCTCATTAATTCGCATCTCCATGCCTACTAGCTTGCCATCAATACTCGAACTAATGGAACGTAACTTCTTGGATATATTATCAACAATTGTTTGGATCAATTTAGATTCATCCCTGTAACATTAAACGATATTTAACTAGCTTGTTCAAATTCCATATTAACAGTTAACATGAGACTTATAAATTAGAAACATACAAAATGAAAGAATATTACACACATATGAGGAAGTAATTAAGTTACCCATTAGCAGTCGCCTTCAACTCCCACCCTGCCAGATTTGATGCTTCTTTCATAGCATCTCTCCATTTCTGAGCAGCCTCTTTCTTTTTATTTTTGGCAAAGGCCTTTCTAACTGGCCCACTTTGTTTTCGTACTTCGGTGGGTTCCACATCGTGGAACACGGGGTAAGCAGTACGCTCCCTCGTCGTCTGGCACTCCATAATCTTGACAAGTTCATCTAAGCACCAAGATGAAGAAGCATAATTTTTAGAGAAAACAATTATGTAGAATCTTGAGTTCTCGATGGATTTGATTAGTTGTTCGCTGATCATTTTCCCTTCTTCTATATTCTGATCATCCTTGTATGTTTTAATACCTTTCTGCTTCAGAGCTTGAAAAAGATGGCTAACAAATTTGTTACGTGTGTCTTCACCTCTAAAACTCAAAAAAACATCATACTTGAAGCTCTTTAGAATGGATGAATTTGAAGTAGACGCCATTGAGCTTATACTTTACGAACTGTATAAAACTAAATCTTTGTAATTTATATGAAATGATTGCAAATACTATACGTTAAAATTATGTGGTCAAGAAAGATAAGAGAGTAAATTACACCAACGGTCCCCAAACTCATAAAAATTCGTGGATTTAGTCCCAACTTCTCAAAAATCACAGATTTAGTCCCAACATTTTTGATTAATTACGAATTTGGTCCTTTTCTGGTAACGCTCATTAGTTTTCTTGTTAGCTTCAAGGGTCATTTCTTCTTTTCATATGTTCTTGTAAACAACAACGCAATTACACCGTTGGTCCTTTTAAGTGCACCCAACCCTCCCACTCTAGCTACACGCCTTTCCCCAAACCATCTACCTCGCCATTATTACCCCCATTGCCCAAAATCCCATACGAAAGTGGGGGAATGTGAACATCACAGATGAAATGATGGATGAGATTATGGAATGGGACAAAGTGTTCATCACAGATGAAAGTGGAGGGAATTGATGATAAATATGGGGGAATGCGAACATCACAGATGAAATGATGGATGAGATTATGGAATGATTAAGAAAAAAAAAAGCATACAATAACGACAAAGGAATAAAGGTAAAAGTATTGTGGGATTTTTATTCTAGTTATAGTCAAGAGGATTTGGATTTTGTTGATTTTCAAAATGAAATTGATAATAATTTAGTCATAAAATACCAAACTACTTAAGACTTCGATCTTTTTGGCTATCTTTGCAGATATCAACTCCAAAAGCAAGTCAACCTACCCTGATGTGATCCTTTTAGATAGTGATGATTCAGTAAGGATGTTGTGAACTTGTGATCACTGAGGAAGAGGTGGATGTTGGAAAATTTAGTGCACTTGAGGGATGAGTTCACACCTGGTAATGGGTTTGGAGGTACGGAGTGTACACCCATTTGGTCCATGAACACCCTGACTCAATTGTGGTTATGCTAGTGGATGCTGCTGAATCTGCTGCTAGCTGACTCTGCTGCTGACTCTGCTGCTAGTGGATCCTGCTGACAGTGGACTCTGCTGCTAGTATGAATTTGACTCTGCTGCTAGCAGATATGACTCTGCTGCTGATTCCACTGCTAGTGTTAATATTACCACTGCTAGTGGTAATATTGTTTCCACTGATAACCACTGATTCCTACTATTATGGAAAGTGTTATGATATATTTAATGGGCCGTTAAATATACATAATTCCATGGGCTAGGGTTTGAGTATTCTCTATTATAAATAGAGGTCATAACATTCTGCATGAAGGACGATTAACACAAAACCCTAAACACTTGAATACGCTTCTGTTCTTGATTTGTGCCTAAAACAAGAACATCACTTGGTCTTATCCCATAGAGATATTCGTGTAACCCAGGCATAGGGTCGAATAGTTTCTATTGGAAAGTGATAACACGATTTCAAGTGAATATCCGGTACTCATTGATTATCTTTACCCTGTTCTGGGAACACAGAAACATAAAACAACCAACAGTGGACGAGAAGCTTGAAAACAGAGGTTGCAAGCAGAGGAAGAGAATGACTCTTAAAGTAACAATTGAAAGCAGAGGTTGCATAGTAGATGAAAATGGTAAGAAACGAATAAGCATTGTTAAAGTGAGATGTTGCATATTAGGCCTATGAGCAAGAAACTCAAATGCAGGATGTGGGAATTATGTCCAGGTCCATGTGTTCATGTAGTGGATGGGCACATATTTTTGTCTTTGATGATAATGGACCATATTTTGTGTTGTATTTTATGTTGTGAAACATTAAGTGCTTGTTCCCTATTAGATATAGTTTTGGGCAGTGTATTTGGATCTTTTAAGACATCTTTTGTTTTAATAATACCACTTGTCTTGGTCAAATGTGTTGTGCATTGCATTGACTACATCTTTTTGTTACTGAATATGCCATTTGAAGTTATTGGAAATCACAAATATGATCATAAAGAATGTTTGGTATAAGCTATAAGCTGAAAAATGACAGAGATACTTCTTTGTGGTTTGACAATTGGTGTGAACAGAGTCCTCTGTTTAATATCATATCCTATAGGTGTTTTTATTCTGCTAGACTTGGAAGTGTATTCTGCATTTATCTTCTAGTTAGCTGTGCAGGAGAAGTTGCAGGAAGATGATAGAATGGCTTGTTGGGGTTCTTATGATGTTCTTGTCCCTAAGAGTTAAATTACACATCATCTAGATCAAATGTTTAGTTTAGCTAATCCATCTTCTCCTACCACTTTTGTTTTTGCCTAAATGTGTATCTTGCCACTCTTATTCAGCCCTTGCTTCTTCTTCTAATGTTTTTATTAATGCTTCTTGGTCTAATCTCAGATGATGTTCCTTTGTATAATGTTAGATAATTACATACTGTTATAAAGGTGACATATACATGTATCAAATTATTAGTTAACTTATTAGTTTACAATCCCGTGCATTAGTAACATGTCCATCACTTGCAGGCAAATCAGTTGTACCATCAACAGTTCCACTACCACCTACACTAGTGTCATTTCCAGGAATTGTATCATTGTGAAAAACCTTAACCAAATTTCTCATTGTAATGTTAAGATAATGGGCCGATTGTTTATGAGAAAACACAGAAACATTATGAAGTATCAAAGCAACTCTTACAATAATAGCCTTTCCATAACCACCTTCTGTAAGGACTTTGTGATGAATTGTACCATAATTGTACCTGAAGGATCTTTGAATGTTATTGTTAGATCACCTAATGCATTCAGAGTACAAGACTTCATACTACCACAACCTTGTCAAGTTTCCCATTCTTGCAAAAAAAATTTGATATCGCCAAAACACCCACTCACGATCCCTCCATCAACATTCACAAACTCAACAATCTGAGAAGAAGGAGTTGTGTTTCTTTTGTTAAGTCAATCATTTGGTTTTTATTTTTCTTTCAGTAAAAACAAGATTTGCAATTTTTTTAGCAATTGCAAATGAAAAATTGTCCAAATGAATTTAATAGGTGAGATAACTGATGGTTGAGTTTAACAAAGGAAAAAAAAACGTAATAATTGCAAAATACTTTTCAGAACCTTCACAAAATTAAGTTATTGTATTTCTTTTCAAAAATAATTGTTTTTTTACGAATCCCGTGGGATTTTTCTAGACGGAAATTTTGAGAAAAAAAAAAGTTCGTCTTTTTACAAATCCCGTGGGATTTTTCTAGACGGAAATTTTGAAAAAAATATCGTCTTTTTACAAATCCCTTTGGATTTTTTTACAAATCCCGTGGGATTTTTTTGCGAATCCCATGGGATTTTTCTGGACGGAAATTTTGAAAAAAAAAAATCATCTTTTTACGAATCCTGTGGGATTTTTCTGGACGGAAATTTTGAAAAAAAAAATCATCCTTTTAAGAATCCCAAGGGATTTTTACGAATCCCGTGGGATTTTTCTGGACTGAAATTTTGAAAAAAATGTCGTCTTTTTAAGAATCCCATGGGATTTTTTACGAATCCCGTGGGATTTTTCTGGACGAATTTTGAAAAAAAAAAGTTCGTCGAAAGTATATAATAATGCATATCTATAGAAAGATGATTTAATTCTCGTCGCGATGGTATATTTTTCGTAGATCGAGGATTTACCGTTTGAAAGATATGTTGTTTTAAAAAAAAGGTGGAAAGTGCGTTTTTATATTAAATGAGCTAAAATGCCAATTTTGCCCTCCCTTTGTTATATTTTGATTTGATCTTAGCCATTAGATGAAAGGTGGATGGATGGTTGAGATTGAATTATTTGTTTTTTAAATGATACATGTTTTGCATGGATCTCACCTCGTACTTATTATACCAAACACTCATAAAAGATAGATACCAAACAATAGAAGAAGACTCTTCTTAACACAAAACTAATACAAATCACTCTTAAAAAGAGATATGATCGGAATCTATTGTGTCTAAAAGAGATGTGTATCAAAATCTTTAACGACGGTGGAAAGAGGAGATGATGTTTGATGTGGAATATTATCGTGGATCGGATCTGCGGGGATTGCAAGCGAGTCTTTTTATTTTTATTTTTATAAGGCTTTAACAAATGAATGTAATGATTACGGTCAAAATAATTTTAAATCATTCGAACTTAAAAAACCAGCAATAAAAAAAAATATTATCACAAAAAATATAAAAAAAAAAGACATAATTTGCCTAAACTAACAAATTTAATTATAAGTATCTAACTCGCTGTCGCAACGCGCGGCTACCCCATGCAGGGGCGGACCTATATGGTGGGTTTGGGGATTTTTTTTTTTTTTTTTTTTTTAATTAATTATGACCTTTTTCCGAAAGTGCCCTCAACCAAAATTCAAGTTGCCCCCACCTAACTACTAAAATTCAACACTCTCAAATCTTATAACCATTCATCTTCAAGTAACAATACTTGATTTATCATTTCGATTTTACTTTTTTCTTTCGCATTTTATTGCTATTTAAAAAAAAAAAAAAATTGCCCCCCACATTTTATTTTCCAGAGTCCAACAAATTATCAAACGGTTATCTATACTACTATATAATGCATTTGAGACTATTATATAATTAGAAAGACTTAAAATTCAGATTTTTTTCTTGCTTATTATGGAAAGATTTTAAAATTAATTACGAGTAGTTAGGAAGCAAGTTGGTTATGAAGTTTGTTAGCAAGCGGTTGATTGTTCAAAATAAAATTATTTGGCTTAATCATCTCTAATATTTCTACTTATAAAGCATGAAGACAACTAAACGTGTAACCAAATAATGCAAAATATAAACACACGGTACCCGCCGTCGCATTGCGCGGTACCCTTCTAGTAACTAAAAGGCAGGTCGACACCGTACTTTACCTTTCTTACTTTCTCAGTTATCCAATAGATGCGGTAAGTGAGATATTTTGGTGAAGCGGCCGGATCAACCCGACCCGAAGCCATGTGACTCATTAAAAACAAAAAAGTAAAATCAGGGGCACCTGTTTGTTTGTTAGCGGTTCCGACACTTGTAACCAAAAATGAGACAGGTGTTTAAAATACATGGTCACAAGAAACAAAAATTGTTTGTACATGGAAGGGTGTTAATGAAAATATAAAAAGATGATGAATCTGTTAATGTGAGCCCGAATTATAGTACTGTAGATATTAGATAACCCATGTTTGTGAGGAGTGTTCTAAGTAGACCCATATTTACAAAAAACTTAGTAACAATGAAAGATTCTATAGCAGCAGGAGAGACAGTGGGAAACAAGCAAATAATCTTCAAAAGCTACACTAATGAATTACCATCAGAAGCTAATATGGAACTTAAGCTTGATAGTAAAATCAAGCTGGAAGCACCTGAAAATGGTGGAGTTATAGTGAAGAACATGTATTTGTCTTGTGACACTTACATGCGTGGTCGTATGCGTGATCGTCACGACTCTTGGATTCCTCCTTTTGTTCCTGGCTCTGTATGATCACTACTCTCATTCTATTAATACAGTAGAATCTCGATAAATTAATACTCGATTAATTAATAACTCTTTTTAATTAATAACTTTAGGTGTTCCCATAGAGTATTAATTTATAGAGTTTCTTCGTTAATAGCATCTCCCTGTATCTTATGATCAAATTGTTAAATTACATGATTTGTAGTAATTCCTATGATTGTTGTGACTGGTTGGGTACTTGGGTCGTTTATAGAGAGTCGTTTGGATAGAAGTATCATTTGCTTTGTTGTTGCAATTTATAGGATCATGACAGGAGGTAGTTGGTAGAGATTGTCGTTTTAAGGTTGTTGTAACTCTTAACTTGCTAATTTATTGTTAACATATTTATTTAATTGCCTTACAAATAGAGGGGGGAGAGTGGTGGGCAAGTGGAGAATACCAGGTGGTAATGGAAGTGATGGTGGTTTTGGCTCTGTGAGTGAGGGAGGGAAGATGGTGGGTTTGANAGGAAAAAAGGATGAGGTTTTCCCCATTTAGGTTACTCAGGGAGGACGAGTCTTTGACTCATATGGACCTCGGGAGGATTAAACGACCTCTTGTGAGGACATACGGATGCCTTACCACTACGCCACCTTGATTGTGTTTTTATGATCAAATAGTTATTTATTTTAATTGTCATATTTCTCAAGGGTCACTAAGTTTTTTTTTATGTATTGTGGGCTTGTGGCAAATTTAAAGCACGTTGCCAAGTTAAAACGTCAATATTTACAAATGTATAGTATATGCAAGTTTGGGTGTGTGTTTGTGGTTTGCTTTTTTTTCTTTTTAGAAACAAGTACTTATTAAGCACTTCAAAATAAGCAGATAAGCGGAAGCTTTGGATAGTACAAAACTGCTTAAGAGTAGAAAAGCAGAAAAAATAAGCAATCCCAAGCACCCCCAAAGAGACACATGTCTTTACACCATTGTACTAATATGTATAAGTGATTAAATGCATACACATATATAGATGCACTAACTATGCTAGGAAATCAAAATGAAGAATGCATGGTAGTCCTGGATTTACCTTACAAAAATTCATGATTTGGCCCTTTCGTATGTCTTGGTTCCCTTAAGTAAGATGGGTGTGTATTTGTGCATTCATGATAGAGACAACTTTTGGAGTTGACCTAAAGATTGCTTATGTCATTCTAACTTTGCACTACCTGTGATAGCACAGTACCTGTCTGCACAGGTAATGGAATTATCATGTATGGGAACATGGTTTTACACTTTATTTGTGTGCATAGATTTTTTCTCGATAATATTATGCTACATGATTGGATTTTCCGTTTGTATATGCATTCTGTTATTGAAATGTTTGCTGTCAACAAAATTGAAGCCAATAGAAGGAAATGGGGTGTCAAGAGTTGTGGATTCTAATACCCCAGATTTCAAAGCTGGTGATCTAGTATCAGGGCTTACAAATTGGGAAGAATACAGCGTCATCAAGAACGCTGGTCAACTGAAGAAACTTAAAAAAGATGACGACATTCCTCTATCTTATTATCTTGGACTTCTAGGTGCGCCTTCTTTCGCTTTTCCCCTCATTTGTGTGCAAAATACTTTTAATAATTTATTTCTGAACGTTTCAACTTTAAAAGATCTCGTGAACTGCGTATTATTTTATTCGGTTATTGTATTCTTTAGAAAAGCAAAGGGTTATCAAATCTAAGTATTACCACTCTGAGGATTAGGCTAAACCTGGGATATTGCATATTGGAAATTAGATCTTTGGATCTTTGATTGTGATAAGAAAAGCAAGCATTCAGTTATGCATCAGGAATAAGAGCTTTTGCAGCTTTGATTCAAAGAATAAGAGCTATTGGTCCACAATGTTCTCTGTTGTTCATTTGCCTAAAGTCTTGTGGACACTTGATTAATGGTCAAACACTTTCTCAATATTTCCATCCAAATATTAACATAAAGTTGTGTTAAATTTTATGCAGGCAGTCCAGGATTTACAGCTTATGCCGGTTTTCATGAGGTTTGTGCTCCTAAAAAAGGAGACTATGTTTATGTATCTGCTGCCTCCTCTGCTGTTGGACAGCTTGTTGGTCAACTTGCTAAGTTACATGGATGCTATGTGGTTGGAAGCACTGGCACAAACCAGAAAGTACGTATTTTGTAGGACACTATTTTTTCTCTAAGACATGATCACTCCTTCATAAATAAATGATTGGATACAAATTTCAAGATTATTACAAAGTTTCCAAACTTGCAACTGTTGTGGATTTCGTTGATAAAAAAAAAAGTATAATCAGCTTACACGTTTCTGTATAAAGTAATTTTGGCCAAAAGATATCTAAAATAGCTTCAGGTAGGAATAAAGATCAGCAAACAAGTCTCATAGTCTATATGACTCCATGTTCGCTGCAATTTTCCTCACTGGAGGAATTTGAATTTCAAAAAGACTTTTCTGGCGATGATAACTGAAAAATTCTCTTGCCGACTTTTATTTGTTTTAGCTTGGGTGCATAATATTGCTGGCAAGATGGGTGTGTCAGACGGGTTTTGGAATGGGTCAAAACGGGCGTGTTCAGGCTGGTTTGACCCACAACCACTCTTTTATCCACTTCTTTATATGAATGGAACTATTTAGGAGGTTGTATGCATTAAGATAGACTTTGGGTGACGTGTAGCTAAATTGATGGATTTGACCCGTTTGAGATTAGGCACAACCGCACAACCCAAATCGACCCATTCATAAGTAAAGCAACCAAATAGCCATCTGGTGACTGCCTGACTGGTACTAAGAACAAAGTGTAAACTTTTGTTTTAGTTGGAATAAAAGGGATACTGTGTCAAGTATCTTCTTTTATCTTAAACTTACAGATGTCTTATTGCTTAAGACACCCAACTACATTCACCTGCCCTGAAATGAACGATTGTATGTAGATGTGATAGGCACATCAAGAACGAAACTTACGTGAACATGGAATCAGGTGGAACTTTTGAAGAATAAGCTTGGATTTGATGAAGCCTTCAACTACAAAGAAGAATCAGACCTTGAAGCAGCTCTGGCCAGGTAACTGCTTCTTGTATTTTGCTATTATAAATATTCAAGAGCAATAACAAATGTATCTATCAGTATCACTTTGTGTACCATTTTATAGTTAACATGTTATAAACCTTGAAAAACATATATAAAGCTTCGAGCTTATTAATTTCAAATCAAGTTAATAGTTAACATGCTCCAAATTCCCCCTTCGATCTTATTAATTTTAAATCAAGTTAATAGCTAGTATTGTTGTCAGGTAATCAGGTATAACCACACTATCCCTACCATATCTGACTGGACGTAAGGTTTGTTTGTGCGTTAAATGAACCAGGTACTTCCCTCAAGGAATTGATATATACTTTGACAACGTGGGTGGAAAAATGCTGGATGCAACAATAGCAAACATGAAGAAACATGGTCGTATAACTCTGTGTGGAATACTTTCCCAGAACAACAGAAATGATCCACAAAGTTTCTGCAACATGTTCAGTGTGATATCAAAGGGTATAACGATGAAGGGATTCCTTATGAGTGATTATATGCACTTATACCCTCGCTTTCTGGAAGATGTTACCCGTTACTACAAGGAAGGGAAAATCGTGTATCTAGAAGACATGAACAATGGTCTTGAAAGTGCCCCGGCTGCCTTTGTTGGACTATTTTCAGGCAAGAATGTTGGTAAGCAAGTGATTCGTGTTGCTAATGAGTAATCTATAGAGGATAAAATAGATGAACGAATAATCGTGTTTTCCTTATATGTTTTCAACCCTCACAATGCGACAGAGAAGTATGTAAAATAAGTCGTACACAGTTGAATGTATAAGAGTTGTTAAACGAGCACATTAAAACAAAGGTTTGAAACTTTTGTCAGGTGTTGCTTGTACGACCCCGGTAACGCAACATCATTCTACACTGATGAGCTTTCTAGTACTGAATGTGTCATGTCCCCTTGACTTGCGAAACACTTTTTTTTATTGAGATGGGCTAAATGTAAAGAGGAAAATGATTGAAATCATGAATATGCAACCTGCAGTCACTAAGAAACTAGACATTAAAGTTAACGAATTTTTGAACCAACATTTGATAAAACAGTTTAAAAATATTTAACTTAACAGTCTTTATTCTTTCATATTCAACTAGCAGGGTACCCGTGCATTGCGGCGGCAGGTACCCTGAAATAAAATTTTCCGGTGAATCATGTATTTTAGTTTATTATGTTGTTTTTGACAATAAATTTACGGATATCAAAATTTTGGTTTAGCTCGTGTCTGTTCAGGCTCGAGCCCGTTGGCTCGTGTCTATTCAGGCTCTAGCCCCTTTGACCCGTGCCAGTTCGGGCTCGAGCACATTTGGCCCGTTGCCCGTTCGGGCTTGAATATTTTTATAATGTGCTTTATTATTTGTATTAGTGACATTTAATGCAGGAATTGTGTTTAAGTTGGTTGTACAATATGCTTGATAATTTGTATTTCTTATGTAAGGGGTGTTTAATAAGTGCATTAATTGTATTTATTGACCAGTTAATTAATTGTGTTTAATGTACATAATGTTTTATTTATTATATTTAATGTTAGTATTAATTGTATGTTAGAATTAAATATGATGAGAATTTCTATAAGTAGTATTGGTTGTTTTACTTATAGCTTTAGAATTTGTATTGCTTAATTTTAAGTATTTCTATTAATAGTAGGTCTTCCTCCATTATAAGATAGTTAGATAGTGCGTATAATATTTAACAGTAGAGAAATGCTACTCTCACTCAAATTTTACAAAAAAATTCCCACACGTACATGTGTCATTCAATTATTGGGAGTGAAAGTTAGAAAGAGAAAATACAATCAAATTTGATTGGTGCACCTCATTTGCCACATGTGCATGTAAGAATTTTTTTGTAAAATTTGTGTGAGTCTAGCATTTCTTTTAACAGAATTTATAAGATTTTTCGATACCCCATGCCTCATTTAGACATGATTGGATATTGTTGTTGTTCTCATATGATCCTTTTAGGATTAATTTCATATATCACCCTACTTTTATGATTAATTTCATATATACCCAAAGTGCAAGTATTGAATGCATAATGTACAATGAGTTTATTGCATGTTTGGGTATATATGAAATTTCCAACTAAAAGAAAGAGAGATATGAAATTGCCCCATTCTTTTATACCGTCTTAGAACTTGCAGATTCATTAAATTGCGAGAAAACTTGAGGATTTGAGAGTACCTCAAGCTCGTCATAAAACGAGCCTATAAAATGAGGTACGTTTAATTATAAAAAGATTTGTGTGTTGATAATTGACTTAGTGTTATCATAACCGGCTTTTCAACACAATTATCAAATTTACGGTTTTGAGATGAAACTAGGGTTTGGGTAGGGGTGGTTGTGTCAGGGCGTTTGTGGTGGTTGTTGTAGGGACGGAGCACAGCGGTTGGTCGGAGATTAGAGTCATCTATATAATAATATAAAGGGATTGTTCCCGTTGAGGATTTGGGGGGCGGAGGGATTCATTTTATTTGTATATATATGGTACGGTGGTTGTAGTAGTGACGACCTGGTAGGAGCGATGGTGACAAAAGGGTGGTGGTGGGTGAGAGGTTGAAGAAGAGAAGTGGGTGAGAAGTTGCGAAATTATACCATTTTGTTTTACCTTTAAAATTGAAAGTTCAAAGGACCAACAGAGTAATTGCGTTGATTTTGACAAGAAAATTTGAAAAGACGAAAAGGCCCTTACAGCTAACGAGAAAACCAACTAGCGTTACCAAAAAACGGATCAAATTCGTAATTAATCAAAATTGTTGGGACTAAATCTGCGATTTTTGAGAAGTTGGGACTAAATCCGAGAAATTCTATGAGTTTGGGGACCATTAATGTAATTTACTCAAGATATATTCATAACAGACTTAAAAGAACGTGTGTCGGTAATAGTTTACGTCACCAAATGATTTTGAACCACTTGCTGTACCTACCAGCCTACCACCTTCATAATACCATAACAGCACACCCTTACAACAACAACAACAAAAACAACATTAACAAGTACTAAAATGGAGACACATTTGTCAGGGAACACAGTTGAAAACAAAAAAATCATACTAAAATGTTACACAAATGGAACTCCACTAGAAACCGATTTGGAACTCAAAGTTGGAGAAGTCTTAAAGTTAGAAGTGCCGAAAGGATCGAATGGTGTGCTGGTGAAAAACTTATATTTGTCGTGTGATCCTTATATGCGTGGCCGTATGCAAGACTTTCAGGCGTCGTATATCCCTCCATTCTCACCTGGATCCGTAAGCAATTTCGACTTGACACAGTTTTAGTAGTGTACAGTCAATGCAGTTTTTAGTTAAGTAATGTTGTTCTTTATATCTTATTAAGATGAACCTAGAGCCCCCGTATTGAGACTACGAGTAATCATGTAAAGATTTTTCAATAAAAGTAATATAACGTTTTCGCAAAGTTAAGGAAAATTGGTTATTAGACAATAAAAACATGTAACCGAAGCTTATACTTTACAACTTAAACTCTAATCCTGCTTACAGCAGGCACTGCTGGAGACTGTCACTACCTTTGGTACCATCACCAATGTAATTACGAGTATATCTAATGATGTACATCTCATTGTTTCGTGCTAATGTGTTGAAAGTATGCAATATAATGGGCCACCTAAATGTACACAAACAATTCAAAGTGAAAAAATTGTTATGGCTTTTATGATATGCCAAGAAGTATTCTGTATCTGTACTAACCAGTGACCTATTTGCCCTTGGATGATTTGATAGTATCAATATGTTTTGCAGGCAATAGAGGGGTTCGGGGTGTCAGAAGTGGTGGATTCTGATGACCCAAATTTCAAAAGAGGGGAGTTTGTAGCAGGGATTACGAATTGGGAAGAATACACTTTAATTCACAAAACGGGTCAGTTGAGGAAAATTCAACAAGATGATGTGATCCCTCTCTCTTACCATGTCGGCCTTCTTGGTATATGTCATCTCTCTTCATACATCTATTTTAGTAAAATTCATATTATTTGTTAGACTTGGAATAATGGGTGGGTCTCACGGCTTGGGTAACGGGTCCAATGGTCACAAAACTATAAAAATATAAGAGTTAGAGATACATTGTGGGCGACTTTCAACCTGTTTGACCCGTTTCACTTTTTTTTTGTTTGTTTTTAGTACTTTTGCACCTATGCTCCGTTAGAGATTAAACATAATCCACCCTTACGTTTTAATGCTCTTTCTTTCATCAAAATGTTCTCCTGCATTCTCACTATAATTGTTTATAATGCAGGCATGCCAGGATTTACAGCTTATGCTGGTTTTTACGAGGTTTGCGCTCCTAAGAAAGGAGAATACGTTTATGTATCTGCAGCTTCTGGAGCAGTAGGACAGCTAGTTGGTCAGCTTGCTAAGTTACACGGATGCTATGTGGTTGGAAGCGCTGGCACGAGCCAGAAAGTATGTATTATAAGCACTAGAGGTGCCAATATGTTACCATTTACATATGAATGCGTCGATATTGGTTAAGTTTGATGTCTAACAGGTCAAATGAGCCAACTTAAAAAAATAATATAAAAATAAGACCGGGTCAAATGGGTCGCCAAAACAGATCATAACTCGTTAACTCCCCTAAATTACTTATCAGAAGAATTATAAAAAACTGTAGAGTAACTGTTTTGGGATAATGGAAGTGAAGTATCTAACTTAACCCCTCCCATACCAAAAAGTAATTATTTTCAGGTATTACCCAATTGGCCCATTTGTCCCCGTTAAGCACTTTCATTTACGTTTGAATAACTCGTTCCTTCCTAAAGAAACAATCTTACAAGGGAACTCAGATGAAAACACAGTTGCTGTGTTAAAAGGGACAAAATGAAGTTTATTTAAACCAGTTCATGTATTTAGTCAGGTATGGAGGATGATACCTAGGCGTATGACCTTAACAGAGATTGTAATATGACAGGTGGAACTTTTGAAGAATAAGCTTGGGTTTGATGAAGCCTTCAATTACAAAGAAGAATTAGACCTTGAGGCTGCTTTGGCAAGGTACTAGTCTTTTAACTTGGTTATACATTACCACTGGTAAATAAAATTGGAATGCAGAACACATGAACATATATCTTATGTTCACACTAAAAAAATAAATCGGCTATGCATTTCAGCATTTGCACAACCTGAATACTCTTCGGTAACAGCTTGACAGCTTCCTGACTTTTTACCAATATTCTTCATAAATGATATTTAGTGATTTTTTATTAGCATGTTTCTTACTGTAATACACAGTATACTTGAAGATATTTTATTCAGCTTTGCAAGCGTCACAATGTGGAAACTAGTTAATATTTAATTTAGCAAAGGGTAGTTTGGTCATTCACTGTTATGTTACACAGGTACTTCCCTCAAGGAATTGATATATATTTTGATAACGTGGGTGGAGGGATGCTTGATGCAGCACTCGGGAACATGAGGGTCCAAGGTCGTGTAGCTGTGTGTGGCATGGTTTCTCAGAACAGTCGAACCAGTGTGCAAAGTTTTAAGAACATGTTCAGTCTTATATCAAAGCGTATAACAATAAAGGGGTTCCTTCAGAGTGATTTTTCACATTTATATCCCCGATTTTTGGAAGAAATTACAAGTAACTACAAGCAAGGAAAGATAGTTTATTTAGAAAACATGAACGATGGTCTTGAAAGTGCTCCAGCTGCCTTTGTTGGGCTATTTTCTGGGAAGAATGTTGGTAAACAAGTGATTCGTGTGGCAAGCAAGTAAATTTGATCTCTTTGATTTTCATTTTATAACAATTTGGCGAGATTTGTTCTTGTTTCGTAATTCATTTAGCAATTAGACTTAAACCTTTGTTGTATGCTAAGCTATATCATCAATGACAAAGCCATGTCACCGGTGACCGAATTTCTAATTTACCTAAAAACCAATTTTGTTGCAACCCATATAACTAAATGTACATAAACCCAAAGACCCCTGAAATCATTAGTCATATTCGCACTTTTAAAGCTATTAGAAGGAAAAAAAACAACATCCATTAGCAGCTGAAAATCACAATAATTTTCCATATTACCAAATTGAATTGTATCACGGTTTTGTAGTTCCTTCCAACACATTGTATAAACCCCATAGGAGGACAAGACTGTCAATGTGCTCATGATAATGAATCCTTCCGGACCTGCCAAGATTCTGGCTTATTGGTGGACCATCTCAACAATGTACACATTTTTCCTAACTTTTGTTCAAATCAAATTCACGCCCTTCACACCAATCACTTTGTATGCCCATATCTCCATTATCCCTTTCTTCATCATTTAGAAAATCCTCAAACGGTTCCTTTTCAGATCTCTGCATATTGTTTGCCCACCCATTCATTGCATCCATATTGACTTCTTGTTCCTGATCAAAAAATTCATGAGCCCTGATTGCACTAGCCCTTATTGATCCCCTAGCCATCATTTCAGCACGAGCTTGTGACTCAGCCCGAAGCTGTTCTGCTTGGGCTATAGCCGCCATGCGCAGACTAGCTGCTTGAGCTTCTAGGCTTTCCTTTTGTCTTGTTTCCAATTCTGCCCTTGCTTCATATAATGCTCGTCTTTCTTCCTGAAGCAGAATCTGTTCAACCATTAACCTCTCTTCTGATCTAAACTCACCAATCGCTTGTTTTCTGGAAATGTCATTGAAGTCATTAACTTGTTTCTCAAAAGTTGCAGTAAATTCGGCTACTTTGTTATAGATGTTGTTATCCCATTGTTGAGAGCGTGATAATGGTTGGGCTGAGATGTCAGAATCAAGGATTCTATCATCTTCCTCGGCTTCATAATCTGCTACCACATGGTAAGGTAGAAGCCTGGACAGACATCAAGGATAAACATGAATATAGTGTGGACAAATATATCATCAATTGCAATCTTCTTAATATGTCATATTGCAGCTAGAGGCAGAACTTCTAATTGTTTAGTTGTTTACTAGTAAGCGCGTTCCTTTGGGGTTTGGGTTCTGCTTTTTCCTAACGGGTCGCCCAAGTAAATAAGGTGGCTAAAAGGTGACAGGTAAAATGTTGCCCAATGTGTATTTTTAATACATACAACCTACTAAATCAATTTACCAAAAAATAATATATTTGATTATATACTCTTTATAATCACATTTAACATATATTCATATAAAAAATGGCATATATAAAATGGGACAAAATATCTCGGGAAACTCACCCCGCTCCATTTAGGATTGAGATCAAACAATTACCCGTTTTGACCCAAATCCGATTTGGAACTGTTACTCTAACCATCCAGCCCCTCTATTTTGACACCTCCACTTGTATATCCATTCTATAAGCTGTAGCATTACTAAGGACGAGTTCTATAAAAACCCAAATGCTATACTTATTAGGATCATCAGCCTTAAGAAACTTAGGTGAGTAGGTCTAAGATTTTGTGCTTCCCATGTAACAAAATTCTATACAACGACACGACTGGCCTCTTGAAAGCTAGTGAAAGGTGGAAAGAAAAGATGAGGTAACATGAAACACCAACAAGAGCTATGATGGGAAACATCGTTCAATATTTATTAGCCACATTAACAAATAGACAGCAAGTGAATGTTATGACATTTGCTGTTGCATTGCAAAAAGATGCAACAAAAAGAAAGGGAGCAAACTAAACATCCAAAAGTTATCGGCTATCTTTCATATTAATGATTTTATTGTAGATATCTTGATATCGACTGGGATGAGACTCCAAAGTGGTTGAGTTTCAGAAAGTAAGATAAGTGAGAGTAGCTTTCCAAGTGGAACAAAAAGAAAGACAGTAAACTAAACATACTTCGCTTCAGTTTGTGACTTTGTTCTGTTTTTCTTTCTTTTAGCAGGATTTAGTTTTTGGGGTCAAGTGGCTATGGATTGAGATTCTCTCAAGTTAGAATGAACATGATAGGTCATGTTCCCTCACATACAAAACTGTGGGGTCTACTACGGGACCGGTCTTTCTTTTGTTTGTGAGGGAACATGACCTATCATGTTCATTCTAACTTGAGAGAATCTCAATCCAGTGGCTATAGCTTCTATGCAATTTTTTAAATTGTTTGGCAATTTCATACTATGAATGAAACAGATATTTTGACCTTTGACAAACACTAATGTCGTAGAAAGCGATGAACAAAAGGATGGTAATTCAAGTAGCTGCTCCATGTAACAAGGACTGCTTCAAAAAACAGATATTTGTTCCCAAAGATAAGCGGTAAACCGCTATGTAACTTTTGACAGTATATAGAATTGCATCTCATAATAATTTGCGGAGTTACATTTCTAATGTCAAAAGTACATTGACGGACCCAAGAGCAAATTAACGTGGCTCCCATATTTAGCCGCAATTAACAAGCCAACTACCAAATGGGTTAGGTCAGGTCGTTTACACTATAAGATACCAAGAAAAATCTTGGTAGGTCGTATGGAATCCGCTGCAATATTAACGATATGGTTATTTTTCCTGAACGTTCTGTAAACAGGATTAAAATTATAAAATTTCCTTTATTGCATGCATGTACTATTGCAGTTAACTTTTTATTAAATAAGTATACCTAGATCAAAATGTCCATCAACATCGTGCAAGAAGAATCCGTGCTAATAATAATAATAAACGTAACGGTCACAATATAATATAAGCTAGCTAGATCAAACATAAATATGTGAAAAATTAATTAACCTTTGACAAGCATCTTCTAAGGAAGAAAAAGGTTGTTTAAAATCAGGATGACAAACACGCCAAGCGTCCTCACATGCCGCCATCTGCCCTTGTGTCGACTGATGATGATCGGGTGGTCGTAAAATGGAGGAATTAATATTGTTGTTGCTAGGAAAAGTGCTAAATGATTGTTGTTGGATTTGTTGCAATAAACGGAATTGATTTTGATTTTGATTTTGATGTTGAAGAGGCAATAATGCCTTTGCTTTCTCCATTATTTCCTAAATGTCTAATTTGATGATTTCTGCCGATTCTTCAGATCACATTTCCTATCAATTCGCTAACCTCCTTTCTTTAGCTTGTGTATATAGAAGGCGTTTCAGCTAAAAAAAAAACTATTTACCGGCCGTTATAAAACTATTTCAGCTTTCAGTTTATATTTGGGTTTGGCCCAGGGCCCAACGATAACTTATAGGCCCAATACATGCCTTTGTAATTTTCTCCTCATCTTAATCCCAAACATAATACTAGTACATGTTACTTTTTACCACATATCTTACCATGTATGTCTTACAAATGCTTCTAGCGAGGTTTGAACTCATAACTTATAAATTGATGGGCAACTCGCATTAAACCAAAAGCCTTGTGAACATAATATTATGTTATACTCTTATAAAAAGTAATTATGTCTTATATTTTCTTAAGTAGTATCATGTTTTATGCATATAATACAAACTCATCTTCACCATTTATGTTAGAAAATTGTCAATAAACATTAAATTTTAAGGATCAATTCACCAAAAACTATTAGGTCTCATAAATTTTACGCCTAGTTTATGTCTATCACAAATGATTCAGAGACATAAAAATGTGACTAATTATGTGCCTAAATAAATTTGTTAATAAGTTATTGGTTTATGAAGAATTGGGACCCTCTGTTGTCTCCAACAGGATGATGACATATAGGTTTAGACATATAATTAGACAAGGGCTGGCATAACAGGTCACACGAACCTGTTAAGGTCAAACACGAACACGACCTGTTAACTAATCGTGTCATTTTTCTCAAACACGAACACGACACGAAAATTAACAGGTGCACCTGTTAAGACCTGTTAAA
Organism: Artemisia annua; assembly: GCA_014162995.1. Taxonomy (NCBI): domain Eukaryota; kingdom Viridiplantae; phylum Streptophyta; class Magnoliopsida; order Asterales; family Asteraceae; genus Artemisia; species Artemisia annua. Next base: position 64,831 of record LBNU01025381.1, read on the forward strand.
AAACCTGTTAACATGCATATTATAAAAGTCTTGACTAAAACTTTTAAAAAAATCCTTAACAATACAAAAGCTCTTACAAATCTTAACTAATACATAATGATAATAATCCTTAACATTACAAAAGTTCATAAAAATCTTAATAATAAAAATTAGTAATTCAATGATTAGAACAAAACATATATATATAAAAAAAAAAAAAAAAAAAAAAAAAAAAAAAAAAAAAAAAAAAAAAAAAAAAANGTCTTAACAGGTCTGACCTGTTAAGACACGAATATTAACAGGTCTTAACAGGTCCAACCTGTTAAGGTCAAACACGAAACCTGTTAAGAACAGGTCGTGTCGTGTCGTGTTAACAGGTTTCGTGTCAAAATTGCCAGCTCTATTAGACATACCAGTTAGACATGCCAATTAATGCTCTATGTCTATACATGTTTTTTATGATTGCATGACCATTATTTTACCTTTGGTAAAGGTGTAATTGTCTACATCCTACCTCGCTCCAGGAGAATTGAGATTGTTGTTGTTATTGTAGTCAAGCTAGTTATTCTTTAAAATTTAACACATATTATACAGTAAATTTAAATAATAATACGCCTGCTTGTTTTTAAGAGTGAAGGTGAACTTCTATTATGAAAATCACATATACTGTATGCCGAAATCTCACGTATCTTCACAAAATATGTATTTATTTCGAGTTCACGAGGGGAAAAAATGGAAGTGGGTGGTTAACAACATATTTAAAAACATTTTATCCACACTAGCCACATTTTATCGAGTATAGGTTAAAGACACCTTTGGAGTTATTAGTTTTTTTCTTTCAAACTACGTGAGAGTTTTTGTTTCGATTGTTTCAGAAACAATCACGTAATTGGTTAAGAAAATGTGTTGAATTTTCTTTTCTGCGCATTTTGTAATTTTTTTTTTTGAAATGATTGTTATATTTGTGATTTCCTGTCAAAACATGTCAATTTTAATTTTATTACATTAATAAGCTTTAGCTCCAACTAATTTGACAAACACCTTTATAAAAGAGGGCAATTGCATATATACTCAGTAAAACTTGCATATTTGCATATATACCTAAAACATGCTTAAGTTGCATTGTACATCATGCATTAAAAACTTGTATTATGAGAAAATACGCAAATATTTAGTTTTAACGGTATATATGCAATTTCTCCTAAAAATATAAACTCCAACTTCCGACTTATAATATAAGCTCCAGCTCTAACTGGCGTCAATTTCGCAAACATACCCTACTTCCTTAAATAAAGAGCCGAATAAACTCAAGTTGGGCCCATATGATTTATAATATTGCACATTCTCATAAGCCCATGTCCACATAATCAAATAATCATCAAAATTTTGGCGGGAACAAGAACCCTCATTTCCCGCCATTTCCATATCCCAAAAACAAACTTGAACCCACACTAACATCCTCCTTAACAAACAAGATCCAAACAATCAAACAAACAAACAAACAATTGTAAACCACAATGGAAGTAGTGAGATCCCAGAAACAAGCTTCATCATTCGCCGCTTCATCGGACAATGTTTCGACAATACCCCTTTATCGCACCCCGCCCACTCTCGAAGTCAGGCTCGAAGATTTCGAGCGCTTCGCTGTCGATCGCCTTCTGGGTTCGCTCCTGTTTATACTTTTATATTATTTGATACAATTATATATTTTCATATCTAGGGTTAGGGTTTAGTATTTGACTTTTGCCATATTCATAAGAAATTGAGAATTGATTGGTTATAAGAGGGTGTTTGTTTCAGCGTATATAGCCGGCTTATGGCTTATTTGATTTTGGGCTTATGTTTCATAGGCTCACTTTTTTATGGCTTATTTTGAATCTTTTCAGCTTATAAGCCATAAGCTGGCTATGTAAGCCCAAACAAACACTCCCTTAGTTCACAAAATAATTGATTGTAACAGTGAAAAAATGCTTATTTGGCAAGGACTGAATTGACCCGTTTCGCGGAATGCAATTAGAAAAACTACTTATTTTGGATTTTGTTGAATAGGGAGTGCCTAGTGTGATTATTCTATTGGAAGTTTTGTTAAGTATTGGTTAAGCGGTTTTAGTATTAGCGTAATTGAAGTGTGTTCACATTGATTGCAGTTCTGAGAGGGATTTCTGATGCATTGGCTAGAGGAAAGAAACCCGATGAAATGGAGAAATTGGTTAGTTGTGATTTTTTACTATTATTTTGAAAACGGAATTTCTCGGTCGGTGTTTAATCTATTGTTTTTGTTGGACCAAGTAGGTGAGTGATCTATGGAAAGCTAACATGAGACATCCACAGGCATCAGAGGTTATCAATAAGGATATCATATCTCATTATGTTTTGCGTTTAGTGTATTGTCGAACGTAAGATATACTCCATCTTCTTCTATTTTTCATTTCTTTGTGCTTTTATGTCATGTAATAGTTTCATTCTCCATAACTTTGACATTGTAGGGAGGAATTGAGGAAATGGTTTCTTTCGATGGAAACTACTCTATTTCGCTACCGGTTTCGGCTTGAAGGTTCACACGTGCATGTATGATTATTAACTATACTTTCTGTTGATGCACATTCAATAACAAGTTTCGTGTTCATTTTCTTTTTCTGATTATTCATGATTGGAATTCGATCTACAGAAAGCGTTGATGACCGAGCTTGGCATTCCTTACAAAGTTGTCACCAATGAAGAATTTATGGTATAGTTTTGCCATCTGCGTCATTTCCTTAACAAATAATTTTACTTGCTCAAATTATAAGTCTGCTCATTTGCGTCTTGCTTACGGATCCAAAACTTTAAATACTTGTTATTTTTTAAGATGAACCAAGAGAATTCTGATTTTTGTTATTTTATTGCAGGGTTTGAAGGATAAATTGGCTCTAGTTGCACGCTCGGTTAACCAACCTGTACCCACATGTATGTCTAAGTGCATTACCTCCATCAAACTAAGTTGATTTGTTAATTAGTCTGATTGTTCTGACTGTATTTATTTTCTGTGTTTTTTTCTTTACTGCAGCTAATGGATCATATTACAAGGTGCATTGCTTCAGAAACCTCCTTCACCCCTTCCCATTTCTTCCTAAGAATACACCAAGTATTTGTTAATTGCCGGATTCAGGATACACCAAGTATTTTTTTAGTCTGATTTGCCATGTTTGTTTCATTTCAATTGATGCAGGTTCCATTTGAAGAAGTTCCAGAACTTGTAGCAACCCGCAGAGTGTTCATCCAGAAAGGATATGCATATGTTGCTCTGAACCAGGTGAATGAAGGGTTCCTAATCATTATTTTGTTACACAAATTTAACATAAGAGATAGCTCTTTGATTAATGCTTGTAATATTGTATAAGTAGGTTGTCTCGTTTGTTGTTCCACACTTCCGTAGTGAACTTTCAAAAGCCCTCGTCATCACAAACAGGTTATTTTTTAATCCTGCGTTTCAACTGTATGTCTGTATCTATAAACATTACTGACTGCTCACTGTGTACCTTCCAGAAAATGGACATCCATGATTAGAGAACAAGAGAAGGACCGCCTAACACCTGTGAGTTCTAAGTTTATTTATGCTAGATGAGTCAAATAGTTACTTTTAAAATATTAGCTAACAAGGAGACGGGTCAAATGGGTTGGAAGTCATCCAAATTATTTTATTAACATAAGACCTTTTAAAGCATTATATTAAAAAAACCTGCTTTATATTATACTCTTTGTAATCATATTTGACACGTATTTGTATAAGAGCAAATTTGACCACAAGTGTTTGGGGTCAATTGTTACTCCATAACCCCCCTCTCCCAATTGTACCAAAAATTACCCGTTTTTAATTGTTACTCCATAACCCCCTCTCCCAATTTTTCACCTCAAATTTGATTTAGTTTTTTTGTATGGAGGAGGTTTTTAGTCTTCTCAAGTATTGTGGCTGATTATGATTTTGTATTTATCAGATAGTTGAAGCACTATCTACAAGCTATCTGGGTCCTGATTATGGCCAGGTATGTTGCCTTTTTATATTTTATGTTAATTTTTAGTTGTGGAAGGTTTTACTTGATAGCTGTTTTTAACATTACTATCTTGACAGGACAAAGCACATGGTGAAATATCTTTGAAGGACATTGATCAAGTAGCAAGAGCTTCCTTTCCTTTGTGTATGCAGCACCTCTTCAACACAGTAAGTGATTTGATTCAACAGGTTGTTCGAGCTTCATGCTAAGTTTTACAGATCTTGCTTATTGTTTGTATGTCTTTTTTAATATGATCAGTTAAAAGAGGATCATCATTTGAAGCATGGAGGGAGGATGCAGCTGGGCTTATTTCTTAAGGTATTGACTTTCTTTTTTCTATTTGAGACTGATTTAGTGATCTGATATCCACATCATATACTATTGTTTTCCAGTCCACCTCGGACAAGATAGTTTTGGGCATACAACGGTGTTGTTTGAACTCGTTTTTAATTTTAACCTTTTCACATATAGGGTGTTGGGTTGACACTGGATGATGCTCTTGCGTTTTGGAAGGCAGAGTTTTCCCAGAAGGTAAGCTAGATGCATACTGAGTTGGTACCTTACAGTTATTACCATGTTATCTTTGTAATATATTGGCACACTTTCAATTTGAATGCTGCACCACTTGTATTATCAATCTACCAGGACAGCGTAGCTAGTTGATTTGGGGGTGGGGCGGGGTAATTGGTGGCGATGTATTCACGTCAGAATGCATAATCCTTGTTTGCGTTGGGTTGACCCAAATATTTTTTTGCATGATTCTTAAAGCATTTATCAATAGCTTGTGTGTTAAATGTGTTTACAATATCTAATAGTTTATTTTATTTTAAAATAAAGTGATGTTAGATTGATGTACGCATTATAAATACACTTTGGGTGACTTTTAACCCATATGATCCACTTACAATTGTGCTAAATAAGCTATAAACAAATAGCCCGAATGGATCCACTCATAACTAGATGGGTCGAAATTGCTACTTATAGTTCAGAGTTTCTGTTAATCCATCTCTTCACTGCAAATGGATGGTTTTACTCTTGTTTTCACCCAAGCATCATAATTACAGTTTGTACGCTGTGGCTTTCTTAGTAATCAGCTCCAACCCCATTGATTATTTAAAGAAGATAAGAGCTTAACTGGGAGCATCTAAATTCACTGTGTTTAAAGCTTAGAGCTATCTTACCTGTAGCTTATGTTTCTAATTAGGTCTTATAATCTATCATCACATGATTTTCGTCTAATGCTAAGTGAGTTTTAATTGTAGGTTGGTACTGAAAGATTTGACAAAGAATATGCATACGGTATACGACACAATTATGGTAAAGAAGGAAAGAGAACCGTAAGTATCAACTCTGAACCATAATACTATATATGCTCTCTAGATAGTCTGCTGTACTCATTGAACATATACGATTGGCTTGTAATGTCTAAACAAGATTGTAAATTGATCTGTTTTGTGTTTATATGGTCTTTTGTACTCATTGAACGTGTATATTTCATTGTTTGAAAATTTCAGGATTATACACCTTATTCTTGTCAAAAGATTATCCTATCAACTCCAGGAGTTGGAGACCATCATGGCTGCCCTTACCGTCATTTTAGGTAAATTCCTTTTACTAAAGTTCAAAGTCACTTGAACCGGAAAACTTAATATCTTTGCAAGAGAGGTTATCACATTGTTATCCATTACTTTCCATGTTTGCACACTTTGTTGTAGGCATCCTAAGGATATAAACTATAGGTTGCAAGTATTTCAGACTTCCAGTTTTATTTCATTGTAATTAATTATAATGCTCTCAATATACTATACAGTGAAGAAAACTTGAGAGCTGCTCTTAGTAAAATGGGAGTAAGCAGTCATGCATCAGATGACGTGATAAACAAAGCAAAAAGTAGACATTATCAGGTCTTCACTTATTCTTTCTTATAATGTAGTACAGTTGTTTGTGTACCTTTAATTATTTCTAGGTTCTGAATTATGTTTTGTAAAAACTTTATGAGCAGTTGGCATGCACCTTGACCTTTGAAGCTCTTCATGGCGCATCTTGTGATGCTGGAATCAATCATCCAAATCAATACTTCAGTGACAGCCAAAAGATCCTGAATGAAAAGGTAAGTTTGCTTAATGAAAATTTGACAACTTCTTATGTGCTAAATAGAGGCGCCCTGATGGCAGCTTCGGCTGGCTGGCTAACGGGTCAATGGGGGGTTTGCGTCAAACTTGATAGTCTTTGTACATGCTGTAACGGGTTGGGTCAAGGTTACCCAAAAGACTACTTGTCTAAAGTTATTAGATTGTTTATCAATCATTTAGTAGATTAGGAGGCATAACTAAAAGTTTTTGACAGTAAAGTATGTAGTAACTTGCAATTACTTGTCTCAAATATTTAAAAATTTGTTCGTTTTCTAAAATTGTCTTAACTTTCTGTACCTTATTGCAGAAATTGTCGACAGCATGATGCATACATGTTATATAAAATCATCAACAATCAATGATATCTGCTGTTCAATGGCAAAGCGGATTGATGGAATCATATGCTGTGCATCAGTAATGGTTACGAATGCACATATCAAAGCCTAGACCGTAAAGAAATATATAAATGAGTTCAAGCAGTATCATTTAGTTGGAGTGATTAGTGGTAGTAGGTTTAGAAAGTTGTACTAATCTGCAAACAAATGTTTTACGACTGTAATGTTAAAGTCCATCACTGTTTCCACCACTCTACATTGCAGTTATCTTACTATTTCAGATGCTTATGTATAATTGGTAATGGGTAATCGTTCTTGATTGTTTTAATGTATTTTTGGTTATTTTATGTGTCATGGGTTCTGGCTAATGTGTAGAGAAATGAAAAGCAAACAGATGGGTAGATTGCATAATTCTATGAAATTTAAACATGCTTCCGTGGTGTAACACTAACTTTAGTTCATTGATCAGCTTTACAGTATGACACCATCCTCACATACCCTTTTGGATTTTTAAGTATGGCTTAACGTGTAAACATGTTTCGTGCCTTAAACTAGGAGATCCAAAAGCATCAGCAAAACATATACGATCTTCTAGGTGATTGGTCTCAAAGCCAGCAATTTTTTTAAGCAACATGTTGCTACTTGCGAGTTTCTTTTTGGGTCGGATTGAATAGGCCTTAAGTAAAGGTCAATAAACTACGCACGGTTTTGTATATTTAATAGGCCCAATTTAGTAGTTTGTCGAAATCTAGAAAACTTGTTGGTGCAATCTGTATCCCACATCAGAGGGATAGAGAAGGACATTTGAGTATACACTGATAAGGTTTCCACATGTGGTGATAGGCTGCTGTCTAGTGTGTATATGCAATTACATTCACCAGGCGGTGGACTAGTAAACCTTTTTGACGGTACTTGGTCACCAGGCAGTAATTTGCCCAATTTATCGACGCAAACAAGTGTTGTAGTTTTGGTATTTGATTTTGCTTACTCATGTACTCTCCTCATCTTAATCTTATCTTATAACTACTTATAATGAAAAAATGGTCAAGTGAAATGTCGAGTTTTTTCAACATGGTCAACTACATATAAACACGTTCTCTATTCATGGAAACTACTCCTATTTGGAAACTACTGACCGATGGAAACTACATTATAATGGTCATGTAATACCCTTTGAAGCTTTATGAAAAGTCAACATTATATACACAGCCATGGTACATGCATATGCACATCCACCTACACGTTTACATTACTATATGGAAAGTTTACTGTATAAATGGTCATGTAATACCCTTTGAAGCTTTATGGAAAGTCAACATTATATACACAGCCATGGTACATGCGCATGCACATACACCTACACGTTTACATTACTATATGGAAAGTCTACATTATATACACAGCCATGGTACATGCGCATGCACATACACCTACACGTTTACATTACTATATGGAAAGTCTACTGTATAAATGGTCATGTAATACCCTTTGAAGCTTTATGGAAAGTCAACATTATATACACAGCCATGGTACATGCACATGCACATACACCTACACGTTTACATTACTATATGGAAAGTCTACTGTATACAACTATTCGCATGCATGTAAAAAGCACATCGAAGTTTAAATTTAATCTATCTATGCATGGCAATAGTTGACTTAATCTAATTTAGGAACACAATTACTACTACATGGCTGTCAAATATTAAAAAACAAATCTACTTATACCTTTTATATCAAAAATTTTAATTTTTAATATTTGAGAGGCAAATTATAAATATAGAAATGATTTGATATATTGTATTTCATTGCCTATATAAAGAGATGCAAATGTTAAATCAAACCACAGTTACTAATCGAAGTCGAAGAAATGGAAATGAAAAATGAAAGAAATGTTGATGATAATCTTGAGGTTAGAAATGCTTTGCTTCATGTTTGTTATGACATTTATCATGCTTCGTTCTTGTTTGCTTTGTGTTTGTGTATGTTTGCTTCGTTCTTGTAAGTGCGGACGCCATCTAATCTCTCCTTTTAATTTTTTCGAGAAGCTAACTTTTTTCGCTTTTGATCTTTTGTTTGTTTAATGGAATTAATATTTGATGAACTAACATGAAAGAAAGAGGCGAAAAGGACGACCATGTGCATTTGAAGGTTATTGATGGTCAATAATATGAGGCACTATTTGATATATTTCAATTTCATATATCATGTGACAATATGTTTTTATTTTAGCATAGACAATCATACGAACGCATGAGCAAACTATCGATGACATTGCGAGGGCGCAAGTGATGTTAGGCCTTTTGATCATCTCATCAAGTTTATTGTTTTATTACATTAAGCTAGTGTTTTTATTTAGTCATACTGATGTGAGGCTTTCTGATAATCTCATCAATTTTTCTTTGAAGTAGTTATATGATGATTGACTTTCTTTTTATATGGTTGTTCTTTTTTATAAATATAGTTAGGAAAGTACTATAATTTCAGTCTTTGATGAGAATTGAACAAAAAAGCCTTTTGGTTAGAGTGTATCTGAAATAATCATTTGGTATCACTAGGCTACAAAGCCCTTTAATAATCATTTTGGATCATATGTGTGATTACCCGAACAAAATGATCTTCTTCTTCCCCAATAATTCATTCACATCTATTGGGATAATGGAATGAGATGTACTCAGTGTAAATTTCAATGACAAAGTGAGTTTACCAAATGAACAATTGAGTTGCAAGGTCATTTACATTCATTTACTTCTTGGTACATTTCAAATAATTGAACAACAGTTCCATGTAGCAAAATACGTTATTGAGATTCTTTGTTAAGAAAGATGTAATTTGCAAGCATCTTATATAATTTTTAAGCAACCAATAAAAAATCTTATTTAATTATGACTAACTTTTGTAATTATAAAGTGAAAACATAAGCCAATACTATCAATGGATTCATATTACCGACAAGTACGCTAATAAGTATTACTATTATTTCTTTGTTACTTACTGTAATTTTAAATCATTAAATTTTGGTTATGAGTATTACTTTACTATTGTATATGCTAAATAAACCAGTTTAGTATGTTCTTTTATTCTTAATTGTATGATTTCAAAAATGATATTGTACTAGATGATAAAGATTTGCAGCTGTAAAGTCATTATGCCAAATAACACACATTGCCTCTTTTTACTTTTCTTTAAAGTATCTTGGTGAATAACGATTGTACATATCTTATACCAAAAGAAGATGTTTCTTTGTTCGTTGATACATTATCTCTACTACTTATATAAAACAAATTTGTTTATTTTTGAAATTTAAAAATACTTAAAAAAGAGTAAAGTTGAATCCCTCGTATATCCTTTATTGATACTAGACGAGTACCCGTGCATAGCAACGAGATTTTATAGCGATAGATAGTTTATTGATAAAAAAAAGTTTATAGGTTATAAACGAAAAATAATAAAAGTTTGAAGATTTCGGAGTTAAACATAATGCTTTGAAATCCGGTTCGACTCGGGTAGTTCAACCGGTTGAACCGTCACGGTTGAAAAATGGGTCGATTTAAACCGTGTCAACTTGCTAGGTTGGGTCGAAAATGGGTCAAATTAAATCGGTTCAACCCGCCGAGTTTGAAGCATCCCGGGTCAACCCGGTTTCCTTTTGAAATATATGTTTTCAACATTTCCTTTTTTAGTTTCAACTTTTCACTTTTCAGTTTTTCCTTCGGGTACCCTGTGACGATTAACCGGGAAAATAGATCTCGATGAGGCCCGATTCACCAGTTTGTATCAGTTTCAACGGGTCCTCTCTAGTTTGTTTTCGGATGGTTTTTATTGGTTAGCCGAACCGGTGGCAACGCCGGTTCCCGGTTGAACCCGTTGGTCCCCTTCAGTTTTGAAAACTCTATGTACCATCAACTTGTTAGGTTGTATGAAGCTTTGTGTGTTTTATTAATTTGTATAATGTGTATAATAACATGGACTTTTCATTTTAGGGTGCTTAAAAATAACATTAATTAGTGTGTTTAATTATTTCATATGGATTATATTGTAGCTTATTTAGATTGTACATTATAAAAATTTTATTGTACTTTTTAGTAAGTGGTGTTTTAATTGGTTGTATTTAATTTGGTAGATATGTTTTTAATTGGTTGTACATTGTGAATAAATCATTGTACTTTTAAGTAATGAAGTGATTTAATAAGAGTATTAATTACATTATTTTTCTCTCTCATATGACTAAGTGTTGAAAACTCAACTTTTCACTTTGACTGTTTTTCTTTTATAAGTATTATAGATACCCTTATTAAAGTTGGCTTAATCTAAAATGGCAACTTTGACTAAAATTCCAACTTTGATTCTACAGTGACTACAATGCACATAATTAAAAAGCTATCTCTAAAGTACTAATAAAAAGTAACTTCAAGGCATTAGTGAAGCCAGTCAAGGAGTTCGGTCAAGAAGATGTTGATAACTCAAATGTCGTGCACCAAGAAGTTTTACGTGACGAATAACGTGCATTATTAGTTATCTCATAATTGATGTAATGTTTTATTTTCTTTTTTACTAAATGTTTGTATATGTTCTTTGATACATTTTGAGAATTTTTCTTTGATTTTAATTATTGCATATTACAACTTTTTGCAATTAAATATTGAAATTTTAACGTTTTATGTATAAACGTTACACTAAACACTTAACCAACATATCGCAACTATAATTGTTTGCCGCTAGAAAATCCCGTTGCTATGCACGGGTACTCGCCTAGTCTCTTAATAAATATTTATTTTATTAATCGACAATTATTAACATTTATATAACATAACCAAACAAAGTCCAGATCATACAACATATACACGTAAACCTAATAAAAGCCTTCCTCCAAAGTCCAAACAACCAAGGCCACAGGTTCACATAATCGACTGCTTTAAGGTAACTTCCGGCCAGTGTCTATATATGGTGATCAGGTAAACGTCGTACATTTCTGAAAGTCCATTTCGTTGAGGGGGGCAGGCTTGAATGAAATATCGCAACGGAAAAGTAAGTGTCTGTGAACACTCGGAACAGGCAGATAACGTGCCAGCATCAACCGCATCTTGAAGTCGCCGTTCAATTGTAACCATACATGCTTTTTGTGAAACCGCTTCTGGAGAGCCCTCAAGTCTGCTCCTTGTACGCGAGTTTGAACGGGCTTGAACCTCAATGCAGTGAGTTGATCGTATTTTGAGATCCCATATATGCTTGTAGAAACAACATTAAGACCCCGAGTCTGACTCACGCTTGTACTCAACACGTACGTCCCCAGTTCCGGGCTTGCTCTAACAGAACCCGTGCTGCCAAAAGTATACTGCATGACCAGTTTCTTTCCTTCGAGTGAAAGGGTGTCATTGTGCAGGTCCAGGTTGGCATTGAGGTCTTTAACGGAAATCTCTTTAAGAACAGGGGAGTTATGGTCGAGCATGTAGGTTGATACATACTCGTAGGCGATAATAAGTAGTACCACCAGGATGAACAAGATTAGTAGCGCCTTTATCCACCAGGATATCTTGTTCGTAGTTTCCACCGCCTCGTTGCTGGGACCCTAATTGAATCAATTTCGATCAGTTTTTCAGATATCCGAAATGAATATTTTTGAACACCCCTAATTGTAGTATTTTTCTTTTATTTCAATCAGATCAAGTCTTACATTTTTATTTTCTTCATATTAGCAAGTATTTATGAATTAATATTTATAATTCCGTGCATATAAATTAATTTAATACATAATGATCATAATATTTATTAGTAACAATAACATATATGTTCTTTTTCCAAAATATATATAAAGTCTAAAGGGATATTTAATAAATTTATAAAGTTATGAAAAAAAACATGTGAACCGTTAAATTTACTTAATTCTATATAATATTGAGTTTTATGCTTCCCATTTTATACACTTGAAACTTTTAGAATTTCTTAACGATAATACAACTTAGTACATACCTTAATAGTGTTAATGCGAATGAATAACAAATACAAGACTTGATCAAGATAACATAAAAGGAAAAGACTCCAATTAGGGGTGTTCAAGTTATTCGTATTCGAGTATTTGAAAGTTTGATCAAAATTTATACAAAAAATGGGATATACCACTTGTCACTTTCGGAACACATATATAAGTTTTTAAAAGAATTAGATATTTGGATGCCATATTTTCGGATATCCGGATATATCAAATCGTTACCCGAAATTTCGGATATACGAAATTCCTAAATCAGTTATACACATTGTGCTTGTTATGGTCTAAATTTAGTGATTCGTGATATAAAATTCTTGACAATTTCCTTATTTTTGAATAAATAACCAGAAAAAGTGACACGTTTCGTAATTTCGCTTTAGGTCTCCAAGAAATATGAGACGGCCCTAGTGGAGGGCAGATTTGAATAACATATAGCACGTGAAATGTATGTGTTTGTGAACAATCAGAAAAGGTAGTAGATAACGTGCCAGTATCAACTGCATCTTTTACAACACTTTCTCTCTCAAACCTGTTTATTCTCTCCACTATTTCATACATATTGTTTTTGATCATCTTGATCAGTCTTATACTCTGTAATCGTTTGATTATTATCATACAGATAATAATATGATCGTGTAAACTTTACGATAATAATAGTTGGCAATTTGTGCCGACTATTGTGTTTCATTAGTTAATAAAAGTTTGTTTGAGGTTTTAGTTTATCTTTGATACCATCGTAAAATAACTTTCTTCTGCTTCTTTTCTGATTGAATGCATGGCTTGTCATCGGTTTGCTTCAAGCCTCTTTCTTCAGCATTGGATTAGAACTTGAAACCTAACTTTTATGATATTATATAGAATATCGTAATTTTATTTCAGGAATAAAATCATTTGATGGAAGATGTACTTTTTCACTGAATGTTTAACGTATTTCAACTGCCCTACACATGACATCCTTGTACACTCCTATATAAAGAGAACTAGTTATAATACCCGTGCACGCACGGGGTTTTTCCAGAAAAATTTAATTAGATAGTATTATCTTTTAAAAACTGAAAATCTTATGTATATTTTAAAAAGTTAGAGCATCAACATGTGCGAAAGTAAGAAAAATAGTTAGCAGAAATTGTAAATATAACCGTGGCATCGACCTTGTAGTGGATTCTTGAGCGTATCTCCTTATAATGTTATTGGGTCAAAGGTTTTTTGATTACATGGGTTTACACATAAATCAAATTTATTTTAAAATTTTTGTTTACTACATGGACATATAAGAATTTGCCTATGAAAATTGTGATATAAGTACAACTAATAAGTATGCATGAGTTTTTCATTATGTATTAATATCAATTAATATTTTGTAAAAATTTTATTGGATGAAAGATTTAATTTTTTTAGCTGACATAGATGTTAATGTTGAGGTTGATATTGTTGTTTAACTTTAACTATTGATATCATATTGTACAAAATATGTGAGTTTAGTAGCACATAATGAGCGTTGATGAAATTAAAATATACTCCATAAAGTTTTTTAAGAATGTTTTTTCGGATATCCGTATATAAACTTTAAATAATAATTACATGAGTCGTTATAAGTACAATCGCGTATATTTATTTTTCATATCACAGTAACTTGTACTTACCATTTGATATTTATATTACTGTTAATAATAATTTAACTGTATTTAATATTCAAACCCGTGTACGTATAGATTAAACTTTTAAATAGGATAACATGAGCTCTTATTTATATTTAACGTACATAGTAAAAAGATATTTTAGTAGATAAAAGTTTAAAACTAATATTTATTTTAAAAGTATTTAACGTATATTAAAACTAAGTCGTACATTTATAAAACTTTGTAAGTTTAATGGATGGAAGTCTCAAACCAATACTAATACTCATGTTATAGTAAACAAAGTTCATATTATAAAGTGTAGGGGGTATAAAGTGTAAGGCGTTATTTGTTTATTATCTAAAGTTATCAAAAAATATGGAGATTTATAATTTTACACTTAACTCCATATAATATATTTAAAATTCAACCACTAATGTTTTATTAATTACCTCCATATAATATATTTAAAATTCAACCACTAATGTGTTTTTTTTCCTCAATCAAATTCTCCACCAAATTTATTAAAGTTTGACCAAAATCAATTCAATTTTGACTTTTTATTGGCCAATCATATAGCTCGATTTTGCTTACGTGTCAAAATCGACCTCTCCTATTGGTTTAATTTTTTTTTTCAATGAGAAGAGATTTGCAAAAAGACTCTGAAATGATGCAATTCTTTTATTATATAAAAGATGTTGGTCGGAATAAATGTTTGTTACTTCATATTTATTGTAAACATTTAAGAAGTACTTTCTAGGTTCTTTTGCGTCACAACCCCATAACTAGCAGTATATTTACTCTCTTTGAACTCACAATTGGTCCCTGATCCTATCAACGACCTTATGAGTTTATTTGTAAACTTATACGAGTACTTTATTTAAGTTTGCTTAGTCAGAGAGCTACCTTATTGTAATTCAATTAAGTGTTATTTTCGTATAACATTTTGTAATTCTTTAATTTATTTAATAAGGATTTACATGATTGAAAATTTATTTTGTGTTTGCTTATAAGCTGTTTTATACATTGTTTCATTATTAAGTCAAGGATTTAAAAACTGTAATTGATATGAGAGCAAGTTTGATCTTAAATCATTTTTAAAACAAGTGCTCAATACTTAAAAGTTGTCAAAATTTTTGAAGTAATCGTATAACACTAGACTAAATCACTTATTTTAAAATAAAACAACATCGTCGTCTACATCATATTTATACATTAGCTTGCACCAACAATTTTACACAAGCAACATAGTACAATAAATGCACAACCGTAACTTAGTTTGCTTTTTATGAAGGGCTAGCCATAATACCAAAAGATTAAGAAAAAAAACTTTTAATATTGTAGTAGTAAAAGTATACCAAACTAAGTTACAGAAAGCGTAGTTTGATATATTGTTGTGGCATGGAAGAAAATGTTAGCGTTGTTTTTTGAAATTGAAAATACAAAGAAACCTTATTGATCAGAATACGTAAATATGTAATGTGCGATGTGCCTAAGGCTAGTGTGCAAGGAGGTGATGGGATCACCATCCGGCCCCACTTCACACTTCTCTCCCTTGCCCACCAACATTTGCATCACCAAAAACACAATTCCCAAAACATTATTCGGTGAACACTTCACCAAATGGAAAAGCAAAATAATTGGGCCCCATGTGTACCTTTTTATTGTAATTATTTTGTGTGTGAGTGTGTGGGGGGTATTTAGTGAGGTTTATTTTTATAAAGTGAGTATTTAATTAAAAGTGAAGTTAAAGGTGATGATGGTTTCCTTGCCTTCCAAAAAGTGAAGAGTGGTGAAGGGAAGTGAGAGGAGAGAGAAAGCTGACGTGGCGCTGATGTATATGGTGAAGGTGTAGTCACCTTGCCTACTAGCCTAAAAGTCAATGCATTAGACATGTGACTCGTGGATATATGACGTCAGATAAGGGCTAGTGGCATTCAAAAACTCTTTTATAAATTTATTAAATCGACAAATAGAGTATTAACTCAGTAGTGCATGTCATCAACCTCAGCTCATTGAAATGGAGACTCGTGTCACATTCTCAGTGCACTCTTTTGTCTCCTTTAAACGCGTGTCATGTCTCAACAAAACCGCATGTTGATCTTCTCTCTAGTTAACCTGCAGCTCAAACTTACTCTTCACACCTCGGTTACATCTTTATTGAAGCTTACAAATTCACATTACCCTATAAGGTACGTGCATATCATTTTTCTTAACGTATTTAACATATTTGAGTGTGCACTTTTTGTGATCATTAACTGTAAGATATAAACAGTTTTAAGTGCTTGAACATATATATAGAAACTGTTATATTGATAATTTAAGACTGTGTTAGTCGTGCTTATTATTAGAGATCCACATGATCAATATTTTAGGTTTTACGAGTTCGGGTTACTCGGCTAGACTTTTGGGTCGAGCTCAAGTATCAAAATACTCAGCTAGCTAGAAACAAGTGATCTTACGTTTTTTGCCTTCTTGTATGGTATGCTAGGTCCCGGTGGCGGAGACAGGAGGCTAGGGGAGCGAAAAAAATTATAGTATAAATTTTTAAAAATATCAGGCTATTTTTGTAATTCCCCTCCCCGCGAACCGATTTATAGTGTAGTTCTAGAAAATGACAGGGCCGATTTTTAGTGTAGTTTCTAAAAAATCAAAGTTTGTCTATCGACCATAACTTTTGGTTCCTCCCCGATGCTAACCCGTCCTGTGTTGTGACCAAGTTGAGCTGAGCTCAAAGTTAAGGAGCCAATTGATACTAACCTTAATTTAACATCATGATATGTTTTAAGTTTTAACAAACTAGCAGACAATTTTCAGTTAATTGATCTAAAAAACTGATGTGAATTGTTTCTTAGCGATCATAAGAAAGTATGATAAAGTTGTAAAAAGAATAATTTAGATAACTCTTCATGTTATTGCTATAGGTACAATTGACATGTAACCAACACGAACCATATTTGATTAACCCGAGCCTAGTTTTATATATATCGTTGGGATGGGAGATCCGGACTCCGATGAATGGGAAATTCAAGAATATCCATCTTTAAAAGAAGGCGATGAACCTAGTACGGTCAAATGGATTTTGAACAAGGGATGTTGGATTGGGAAGAAGATGGTAATAACTGGTATTGCCATCACATCTGCACCAATAGTTCTTCCACCGCTTGTAGTTTTTTCGGCTATGGGAGTTGCGTTTTCCGTCCCTTTTGGTCTTGTATTTGCAAGTTATGCTTGTACCA
This sequence comes from Artemisia annua, assembly GCA_014162995.1. NCBI lineage: Eukaryota > Viridiplantae > Streptophyta > Magnoliopsida > Asterales > Asteraceae > Artemisia > Artemisia annua. Next base: position 82,152 of record LBNU01025381.1, read on the forward strand.
ATAAACTCATGAGCAAGTTACTGCCCGTCCCACCGTCACCCCTTATGCTAGAATACTATGGTGATGATTATGATCAAGAAAAAGAGGATGGGGTTGAGTCTAGGTTTGAGTTAGATGATGGTGCTGGTGATTATAGGACATTAGATATAAACGAAAAGGGTTATTATACCGACGAAGAGGAAAAGGTGTTGGACAATGAAGGTGCGGAAGATTTAAACCAAGGGGTTGATATGGTGTTTGAGTTAGACGATAATTATATGCGACAAGGGGAAGCTTTACTTGTGGATGTGGACGAAAAAAGATATAACAGTAGTGAATATGAAGGTAACGAGCTTGGAAAAGAAGACGTGATGCAAGAGGATGAAGAAGAAAGGATCAGTGATGGGTATGGTAACGAAGTCAAAGCTTTAGTATCGCATGTAGACGAGGACGTTAAAGAAAAAGGTTACTATACTGACAAAGAGAAAATTGAAATTGAAGGGACTGATGATAAACTTAGACCGGGAAAGGTGGACAATGAGCGTATGGAAGATATAAATCAAGGGGTTGATGTTGTGGTAAAGCTAGATGATGGTGGTAATGATACAAGGGAACTAAGGGAAGCTGTAGTTGTCAATGTGGATGAAAATTTCGACGAAAAAAGTTACTATACTAATGAAAATGATAATGAGAGAGAAATGGAAGTTCTTGTTCATCTAATGGAGAATGCTGTTAGAGAGGAAGAAAGGGAGCAAATGGAGGATATAAAGCAAGGAGTGGAGATGAGACTTGGGTTGGACATGGCTCCTGATGAGTGTAAGCAGACAGAGGAAGGGACACTCACAAGCATTGATGGAGGTGTCGATGATAAAGGGTATGAGCAAGACGTTGGAGAGTCCCTAGAGGGAGATGTTGATAGTTTAGAGGAAGAACAGAAAGGGAATGAACTGTTGATAGAGAGTCATTTGGATGAAAATAGAAGTAATGCACCGGTAGTAACATCATATGATAAGGGAAAGGAAGGAAGTGGTGTAGTAAAGGTCGATGATAGTATTGATGAAACTGCTTCAAATGTAAATTTGGAAGAAGTTACAGATGATGAGACAGCAGACCCGGTTACAGTTAAAGAGATCGACTCTCAGAAACTAGTTGAGGATGAAAGTAAGAATGAAGAGCCTGTTGGTGAGATGCGCCATATTGTGGTTTTAGCTAGCGGAAATGCGGATAATAATTATAATGCAAGAGAAGTGGAAGAAATAGATCTGGTGGCAAGAGAAGTGTGTGGAGATGCTAAGAAACATGAAAGAGACACAAAGTCTGATGAAGAAGTAATAAGAGAAAGTATGGGAACACAAGAGAAACTCATTAGTGACATGTCTAATGGCGTAACCGAGGATGCCATATTGGAAACGAAGAAAGAGCATTTGACTAATCTCAGTGCAGATGCGAGGGAAATTGGTGATGAGAGTGGATTGGATTTGTTTGATGACAACAACAGAAGCATATATTTTGAGATCCCTGAAGGTTAGTTACTTCTGCTACAGTCTGTCAACTAAAATAATTAGAATTGTTGAGGCCATGGTTGCAACATAGTGATCTTTATATATATTTCTCGTGCACATAAGTTCAAAATTTTTGCACATTTCAAGGTGCTAACAGTTTCTATACAATCAAAGTGTGAATTTCTTATGTCTACATCTCTAAACTTCGTTTACACGTGTGAACAAGCATAAGAAACTATGGACACTTTGTCAAGCTGGAAGAAATTTATGGACATTTTGTCAAGCTGGAAGAAATTAACATATTGCATACCTTTTGAACTACTTGACTGATCCGTTTTAATACACTTGTAGCTGGTGATGAGGCACAGAAGAACACTTTCAATGACGATGTGGATTTCATGGCGCTTCCTGCTTTTAGACGGGCATCACTGGATACAGATAATGCAAAATCCGCCTCTAAAGTGTATACGAAAATGTCATCTAGAGAGGTCAGTTCCCATATTTCTCAACGTAGAAATCAATGTTAACAGTAGAATATATTTTTGATCCAGCACGTGGTCCTCATTTGGGCAATTCTACCAAGATAAGAATAACTATATATAGATGTGTCATTTTACTTCCCGAGATCTCAAAATATCGAGAAATCGCAGTTTATAAAGTGTTGGATTGAAATAGCCAGAATTAAGAAGTTGCAAAGTTGATCTTACTGAGACAGGGGTGTCAGTATCTTTATTTAGAAACTAGATATAGATAACCCCAAAGCCTGCATGTAATGATAATCACTAGAACCAGGGGCGCCACCGTTGATCTAGTAAGGATGGGGAGGCGCGGATAGAGAGAATATAGTAATGTTAAGGAGACAAGCTAAACAAGTTAACTGAGTTCAAATGTCCAAAGTTGCATGAATTGTGCTAAAAAAAGCCTGCAATATCATGAATCAGTTATATCTAATATGTGTCATTAGTTTTTTATTCAAAAGCAATGAACAAAAGAGGACCTAACGCAATTTGCTTTACCCGTGTCCAATGTGTTCATTGTATCGTGCTATGTCTTGCAGGACATTTTGGATGACGAAAAGATTTGGGAGAAACTTGGGGCAATGAGGGCGATAGTGGGATACAAAGCACCGAGTCAACCAACATGTATAGCGGAACTAAAGGCTCTGTATGTGTTCACCGGGGTCGAGCCACCAGCATCGTACAAAGGTGATTCGGATCTGGATGAAGTAAATGCCAAGCTCAAGTTCCTCATGTCGATCGTTGGGGTGAAATAAAGGGTTTAATAAATCAGCCCAACAATAATTCGACAATTGTTACTCTTTGTACAGTTTATTCATGTTGCTTTTATTTAGAACTTTGCTAAAACTTGATGACCAGTTTGTTCTAGAAAACGTCTGTGTTTGCATTTTCCAAAGTTATATTCACATTTGAACTTTGTGCTGAAAAGCTTGTTTATATGTTTGTTGTAACATATCCATGATAAGCCATAAATTCTTAAAGAGTATCTTTTTCAATTTGTTGTAATATATCCATGATAAGCCATGTGATACCAGGGGCGGGTTTGGGGCGGGGGTAGCTCTCCCATCCCTAAACCCGATTAAATAAGTTAGCCCCAAACCAGGCCCGAAACCCGTCAGGGATCTTATCGGGGTAACCCATCGGGGAAGGGTTTTCCCCCAAACCCGCCCCTAACCCGCTGGGTTTTCGAGTTTCCCCATTGGGTTCGGGTTTTTTTTGCCATCCCTCGCATTAACACCTTACACCACTTGAAATATGATCTCATACAATACATAGAGCAATCGGTGATGCATTAATATATAATCAGGTAAGCACTAACATATTTTTTTTAACACATAGCTTTTAAACAAAGTGACCCTTACATAGTCGTAATTAAAAATCACAAACTACTAATCAAACATTCGACAAAAAAGATCATTCAAGGTTTGACACAAAGATCATTAAACACGAAAGATCATTCGACACAAAAGCTTAATCAAAGTTCACAATCATCCGGCTTATTTTGCTCTTGCACTAAGATATGTTGACTAATATATAAAACCAGTTTGAATAAACGTCTGTAATGATTATTCAAATGTGTCGTACCATTTCTACTACTCCCTGCTAACTTTTTATGGCAATAGTGCAATGTGCTTTCTTAAAGTGGTTCCAGCAAGGTGATGTTAATTTTCTTTTTCTACCAACCTGCTCAACTTCATTGGACACATCAACAGCTTCAGTTTGATCTTGTGTAGCAGTTGCAGTCATTGGTGGCGGCACCCCCCACCCGTTGCTTTCAACGCGAGTATTTGCATTAGAAGTTTCGCCTTGAGTTCCCATATCACCTGAAATACTAACACCGTAGAGTGTTGGAGCAGAAAGAACGATACCAAAAAAGGATCAGCGCGCGCATTAATGGAAATGTTGGAACTAAAAATTGAAATTTTAACAATTTGGGAACTATATTCGCGAATCAGAAAGAGTTTGGGGACCAACGGTGAATTTACCCAAACGATATATAATAACTAGACTAAAAAAAAACACAAATCCTAAACCAAAAAAAAAAAAAAAAAGAAAAAAAACACAATTGTTGTTGTCGACAAAATGAAAATCAAAGGGGGAGATTACATTCCCAGATGGTCCTGGCAGCTTGAGGTAAAACATCCTCAACTATAATTAAACAAATTAATAAAATTAAACCTAGTATTAATGGTTTTTTTTGGGGGTTTTTGTATACAGTAACACCTGATGAACCAGATATTTATGGCTTGCGTATAATTTGATTTTGCTGGTGGAATACTGTTATGGTGATA
>LBNU01025381.1:95618-105778 GCA_014162995.1 Artemisia annua
AGAGCACACGGTATCGTTTCATTTTACACGCCACTCGCTCGTTTGCAAACCAATAACGCGCCAACTGCCATACCATGCAATATGCCATCTACATGCCAAATGGTTTTGAGTTACTAGAGTGGCTCACGCCAATGGTTTTTTGTTTTGTTTTTTTCTTTTTGAATATATAGTGTTGAATGGGTTGTTACTTGAGTTACGTGTTGTATGTTTGTGTTGGTTTGCAAGAAGGGATACCAAAGTAACTATGTTGCGTTGAAGATTTGCATCACCCGGTTGTGGTGATAAAGTCATAAGAGTATCAGAAGATGATCCTGTAGATTAAATCGACTGTCTTCCCTCTATAACACTTGCTGCATACCAAAACATTTGAAAATCATTAGACCAATATTTATATAATCATATAATGTCATCAAAATAAAAAAAAATTATGCTGAACATTATTAGCAAGACACTGTTATACTATGTATGAATAAACAGTCGACAAAACAAAAAGAAGAAAAAACATACAACACGTAAGTCAAGTAACAACCCATTCATGATCTCCAGTGTAAGTTGGGATGGACTTTAGCCGCATCTTTGGTTTCTCAAAGTTGACATGGTGAAGTCAGAAGTGGTGTGGCTTGAACAAGTTGGATTTACTCATATGATACTAAGTTAAATATGTGCATGAATGGTCTATCCATACTACATTTGAGCTTATGTGACGTGTTTGCAAAAGTTTGCATGCATAATATATGCAAAACACGTTTATATATGAATCATGTTGGAGTAACACGTGGGGTACAAGGACAACACATTTCTTTATATGTGATATCAAAAAAAGAGGCGAGCAAATTTTTAGTGGGGTATTTTGTGGGACCCAGTAACATGTTATTGGTGTGTTATGAGGGAGGGTGTTTGAGTGATTGGTGTGTTATTATTGGGATGGATGACGTGGTGCTGAGTTGGCATATTGATAACATGTAAACGTCCAACACGATACCTTAGTGCTCTAGATATCTTATAAGAGTTTATTTAAGCTGACTTGGCATTTCTACTCACATTAATCCTTATTTGTACAGCTCCTTTAGTTGATTTAGGTCACAGTATTACACTGCCGAATATGTTTTTGTTCAAACTTCGTCAATGAAAACCTCACATGACGATGTAAATCAAGAAACAACCCACGCGAAAATTACTTAAGTTGGAACATTCGAGAGAAAAACCCGAAATACGATAGTTAGTAACATAGTGATCCTTTTCAGTTCACCGCCGCATACAGAAGATAGATAATAAATTACTAATACCACAAGGACTAGTTTTGCAAATACATTAAAACCTAAACAGTAAACACCTACTCAAGTACAAGGGTTTAGATCCTCAAATCAATAAAACATATTAAACAAAAAACACAAAACAAATTGTTGTTTGTTGTCCGGCCAAGAGAAAATCGTACCTGAGAGATTATGTTCCAATGGTCCTGGTAGCGTTAAGGTTCATTCTTTAATCAATACAATTATTTATTTTTTTTCGACCTTTTAGCGCTATCACGGTGATTTTTATTTGTGTTTCCTTTTATTGGTTTTTTTTAAACGATAATAACCTGATGAATCAGAATGATTTATGGCTTGCGTTAATTTGTTGTGCATGGTGATACTGTTATAGGCTGTTACTATCAGTTTTTTAATTACTTTAGAATTTAATTATCTTTGTGTTGTTGTTGTTGTGTGTTGTTTTTTTTTTTTTTTTTTTTTTTTTTTTTTTAATTAGTTTAATTATTTATTTGAATAATTAGATATTAGATAGTGCCCCTTGCAAAACAGCAGCGGATAACGAATAATGTTTTCGTTTTTTTAATGATTTTTTTGAGCATAAATTTTAAATGTGAGTAATAGTTTAGGAAATTGGTTAAAATTATATAAGAGTGTTTATATGGTGTTTAGAAGATATTGTGGGCGCCCCGTGATTGAATTGGCCAATTTAGATGCTTATATATGGTTATGGATTATAATACACGGTAAGAAACTGCATAGGTACGGAGACCTTTGTCACAGTACATTTGGGAAGTTGTTGAATTGTAAGACTACATGGAAATTATCACTTTACTAGCCATTTTTGTAAATGGTGCTACTAGTTACTACTGGGCATGCCTGCGGCTGATTTAGGTGAAAGGGTATCAGTTTTTTTATTTTTTTTGGATAAAGGGGATGTAATCCTGCACCTCTGGTAAAGTATATCGGTTTTTTATTGTGCATCAATATATGGTTTTGTGCTAACTGTTGAACTTAGGAGTAAAACTTTACTCCTGTCTAATAATTTAGGTAAGCCCAAAATTTAGAAGAAATAAAGTAGCTGTAACTTGTCACTGATTTCAGTTTTATCAAAGATAAAGCTACTTAAGAAGAAGGGGAGTTTGCTTCAGTTTTATATAAGATTTAGGAAGTATGTTTTGTACTTATTTAAATTTTTGGTTTTATTTGTTAATTACGGTTTCATTTATGGTTTCTTAGTTTTTAGTCTAGAAGGTTTTCTTCACATGTATCATTGTAAATATATAACCATGTATATTTTAAGGTGAGGCAAACCGATGACCACTAATCCCATTTTGTATGCACGATAAGCAACCAAAGTTGAATAATCTTAGTGAAATTAGAACCCAATCGTGTGAAGACAACGGTGATCCATAGTTTTTGTGATATAGGGGACCAAAGTTAATTGGGTCCATCCTGGTTTGCATGTACACGAGTGAACTTGAACATATTCCTTGTAGAAGGCTGCTAAAAATGTTACATATTCTTGTTGGCTTTTGGATTTATTAGCTGTATAGAATGAAAATATGAAGCTGAGAGAATGTGAAAAATAAATAAATATATCAAGACAGAAACTCATAGTTCTAAAAGCACGATAGGCTCAAACTGGTTATATTTGGTTGAGAAGAGGCACCACGCCTTATGGCCTTAGGCGCACCTGGTGATTTTCTGCTAGTTAGTTCTGTGACTTTGGATCTCCATAAGTTTTTCTAAGCTAGTGGATGAGTTAACGAGTCAAGGTAGAACCCGAGCACTAATTTGGGTTATTTTCCTCTCATCTCCCTGTATTGAAAACATTAAACACAGTTCCTGTTTGTCATCTCTCTTAGCGTTTCACTTTAATTGGATACGAAGGAAAAATACACTTGTTGTGTTAGGAATTTAACGGCCTTGATTGATGAACTCGGTGCTTTTTTTCAATATTGCTTTACCTACGTTTTTATTTTTGATATTTTTAACTTCTAAAAAGGGGATGGGATGACGTGGTGCTGAGTTGGCATATCGATAACATGTTAAACGTCAACACGATACCTAGTGCTCTTAGATACTTATAAGAGTTATATTCTAAGCTGACTTGGCATTTGCTACTCACATTAATCCTTATTGTACACTCTTTAGTTGAGTTTAAAGGTCACGTATTACACTGCCGAATATGTTTTGGTTCAAACTTCGTCAGATGAAAACCTTCACATGACGATGTAAAATCAAGAAACAACCACGCGAAAATTACTTAAGTTGTGAACATTCGAGAGAAAAACCCCGAAATACGATAGTTAGTAACATAGTGATCCTTTTCAGTTCACCGCCGCATACAGAAGATAGATAATACACATTAACTAATACCACAAGGACTAGTTTGCAAGATACATTAAACACCTAAACAGTAAACACCTACTCAAAGTACAAGGGTTTAGATCCTCAAAATCAATAAAAACATATATAAACCCAAAAAACACAAACCAATTGTTGTTTGTTGTCGGCAAGATGAAAATCGTACGGAGAGATTATGTTCCCAATGGTCCTGGTAGCGTTAAGGTTCATCTTTAATCATCAATTATTTATTTTTTTTTCGACCTTTTAGCCGACTAATCCACGGTGATTTTTATTGATGTTTCTTTTATTGGTTTTTTTAAACAGATAATACCTGATGAATCAGATGATTTATGGCTTGCGTATAATTTGATTGTGCCTGGTGATACTGTTATGGCTGTTACTATCAGGTTCTTTTTAATTACTTTAGAATTTTATTATCTTTGTTGTTGTTGTTGTTGTTGTTGTTGTTTTTTTTTTTAACTGTGACAAAAGGTCTCCGTACCTTGCAGTTTTCTTACCGTGGTATTCTATAATTCCATAAATTAAATATAAAGCATCTAAATTTGGGCAATTGCAATCACGGGCGCCCCAAATATCTTCTAAACCAACATATAAACACTCTATATAATTTTTAAAAAACCACATTGTTTCCTAAACTTATATTCCACATTTAAAATTATATGCTCAAAAAAATCATTAAAAAACGAAAACAAAAAATATTTCGTTATTCGCTGCTGTTTTGGCAGGGGCAACTATTGCTAGACTATCTAATTTATCAAAATAAAATAATTAAACAATTAAAAAAAAAAAAAAAAAAAAAAAGGGAGGGGATGACGTGGCGCTGAGTTGGCATATCGATAACATGTTAAACGTCAACACGATACCTAGTGCTCTTAGATACTTATAAGAGTTATATTCTAAGCTGACTTGGCATTTGCTACTCACATTAATCCTTATTGTACACTCTCTAGTTGAGTTTAAAGGTCACGTATTACACTGCCGAATATGTTTTGGTTCAAACCTCGTTAGATGAAAACCTTCACATGAAGATGTAAAATCAAGAAACAACCACGCGAAAATTACTTAAGTTGTGAACATTCGAGAGAAAAACCTCGAAATACGAGAGTTAATAGCATAGCGATCCTTTTCAGTTCACCGCCACATACAGAAAATAGATAATACACATTAACTAATACCACAAGGACTAGTTTGCAATATACATTAAACACCTACTTAAAGTACAAGGGTTTAGATCCTCAAAATCAATAAAAACATATATATAAAACCAAAAAACACAAACCAATTGTTGTTTGTTGTCGGCAAGATGAAAATCGTACGGAGAGATTATGTTCCCAATGGTCCTGGTAGCGTTAAGGTTAAACCCTCCCTCCCTCCCTCCATCTTTAATCATCAATTATAAATTTTTTTCGACCTTTTAGCCGACTAATTCACGGGGTTTGAGCTCAAAAACATCAATTAATTCGCTGATTTTTATTAATGTTTCTTTTATTTGTTTTGTTTTTTTCTTTTTGAATATATAGTGTTGAATGGGTTGTTACTTGAGTTACGTGTTGTATGTTTGTGTTGGTTTGCAAGAAGGGATACCAAAGTAACTATGTTGCGTTGAAGATTTGCATCACCCGGTTGTGGTGATAAAGTCATAAGAGTATCAGAAGATGATCCTGTAGATTAAATCGACTGTCTTCCCTCTATAACACTTGCTGCATACCAAAACATTTGAAAATCATTAGACCAATATTTATATAATCATATAATGTCATCAAAATAAAAAAAAATTATGCTGAACATTATTAGCAAGACACTGTTATACTATGTATGAATAAACAGTCGACAAAACAAAAAGAAGAAAAAACATACAACACGTAAGTCAAGTAACAACCCATTCATGATCTCCAGTGTAAGTTGGGATGGACTTTAGCCGCATCTTTGGTTTCTCAAAGTTGACATGGTGAAGTCAGAAGTGGTGTGGCTTGAACAAGTTGGATTTACTCATATGATACTAAGTTAAATATGTGCATGAATGGTCTATCCATACTACATTTGAGCTTATGTGACGTGTTTGCAAAAGTTTGCATGCATAATATATGCAAAACACGTTTATATATGAATCATGTTGGAGTAACACGTGGGGTACAAGGACAACACATTTCTTTATATGTGATATCAAAAAAAGAGGCGAGCAAATTTTTAGTGGGGTATTTTGTGGGACCCAGTAACATGTTATTGGTGTGTTATGAGGGAGGGTGTTTGAGTGATTGGTGTGTTATTGGGAGGGGATGACGTGGCGCTGAGTTGGCATATCGATAACATGTTAAACGTCAACACGATACCTAGTGCTCTTAGATACTTATAAGAGTTATATTCTAAGCTGACTTGGCATTTGCTACTCACATTAATCCTTATTGTACACTCTCTAGTTGAGTTTAAAGGTCACGTATTACACTGCCGAATATGTTTTGGTTCAAACCTCGTTAGATGAAAACCTTCACATGAAGATGTAAAATCAAGAAACAACCACGCGAAAATTACTTAAGTTGTGAACATTCGAGAGAAAAACCTCGAAATACGAGAGTTAATAGCATAGCGATCCTTTTCAGTTCACCGCCACATACAGAAAATAGATAATACACATTAACTAATACCACAAGGACTAGTTTGCAATATACATTAAACACCTACTTAAAGTACAAGGGTTTAGATCCTCAAAATCAATAAAAACATATATATAAAACCAAAAAACACAAACCAATTGTTGTTTGTTGTCGGCAAGATGAAAATCGTACGGAGAGATTATGTTCCCAATGGTCCTGGTAGCGTTAAGGTTAAACCCTCCCTCCCTCCATCTTTAATCATCAATTATAATTTTTTTTCGACCTTTTAGCCAATTAATTCACGGGGTTTGAGCTCACCGCATTCAAAACATTAATTAATTCGCTGATTTTTATTATTATTATTTTTTATTTATTTATTTTTTTTTTTAATGTTTCTTTTATTGGGTTTTTAAACAGATAATACCTGATGAATCAGATGATTTGTGGCTTGCGTATAATTTGATTGTGCCTGGTGATACTGTTATGGCTGTTACTATCAGGTTCTTTTTTTAATTACTTTAGAATTTTATTATCTAGTTTAATTATTTATTTTGAATAAATTAGATAGCCTAGTATAGTGCCCCTGCAAAACAACGGCGATAACGAATAACGTTTTTCGTTTTTTTTATGATTTTTTTCAGCATATATTTGTAAATGTGGAAGTAAAAGTTTAGGAAAATGTGGTTTTTAAAAATTATAAAGAGTGTGTATATGTGTTTGGAAGATATTGTGGGGGGCCGTGAGTGAATTGCCTAATTTAAATGCTTAATAATATATGGTTATGGATTATAGATATACAGTAAGAAACTACATAGGTATGGAGACCTTGATCACAGTACATTTGGGAAGTTGTGAATTGTAAGACTACATGGGAATTTACTCACTTTACTAGCCGTTTTGTAACGTGCTACTAATTACTACTGGCTGTGCTGCGGCTGATTTAGGTGAAAGGGTATCGGTTTTTTGATTGTGCTATGCCTATTTGATTTTGTGCTACTTTGAAGTTTGAACTAAGGAATAGACTTTACTATGTCCAAAATTTATGTAAGCCCAAAATTTAGAAGAAAATAAAGTACTCCGTAGTATATAACTGTCTCATTCAGCTATCAATAGAAAAGCTACTTAAGAAGAAGGGGATTTGCTTCAGTTTAATATAAGATTTAGGAATTAGGTTTTGCAGTTATTTTAGATTTTGGTTCTTATTTGTTAATTACGGTTTTCATTTATGGTTTCTTAGTTTTAAGTTCTAGTAAGGTTTTCTCACATGTATCATTGTAAATATATAAACCCATGTATATTTAATGTGAGGCAAACCGCTGACACTAATCCCATTTTTATGCTCGATAAGCACCAAAGTTGAAATAATCTTAGTGAATTAGAACCCATCGTGTGAAGACAACGGTGAGCCATAAGTTTTTGTGATATAGGGGACCAAAGTTATTGGGTCCATCCCTGGTTGTGCATGTACACGACTACTTGACACATATTCCTTGTAGAAAGGCTAGCTAAAAATGTTACATATTCTGTTGGCTTTTTGGATTATATTACTGTATAGAATGAAAATATGAAGCTGAGGAGAATGTGAAAAATAAATAAATATATCAAGAACAGCAACTCATAGTTCTTAAAAGCACGAATAGGCTCAAACTGGTTTATATTTGGTTGAGAAGAGGCACAACGCCTTATGGCCTTAGGCGCACCTGGTGAATTTTCTGCTAGTTAGTTCTGTGACTTTGGATCTCATAAGTTTTTCTAAGCCTAGTGATGAGTTNCTTTAATCATCAATTATTTATTTTTTTTTCGACCTTTTAGCCGACTAATCCACGGTGATTTTTATTGATGTTTCTTTTATTGGTTTTTTTAAACAGATAATACCTGATGAATCAGATGATTTATGGCTTGCGTATAATTTGATTGTGCCTGGTGATACTGTTATGGCTGTTACTATCAGGTTCTTTTTAATTACTTTAGAATTTTATTATCTTTGTTGTTGTTGTTGTTGTTGTTGTTGTTTTTTTTTTTTTTTTTTTTTTTTTTTTTTTTTTTTTTTTTTTTTTTTTTTTTTTTTTTTAATTAGTTTAATTATTTATTTTGAATAAATTAGATAGTCTAGCATAGTGCCCCTGCAAAACAGCAGCGATAACGAATAATGTTTTTCGTTTTTTTAATGATTTTTTTGAGCATATAATTTTAAATGTGGAAGTATAAGTTTAGGAAAATGTGGTTTTTAAAAATTATATAGAGTGTTTATATGTGTTTAGAAGATATTGTGGGCGCCCGTGATTGAATTGCCCAATTTAGATGCTTATATATGGTTATGGATTATAGATACACGGTAAGAAACTGCATAGGTACGGAGACTTTTGTCACAGTACATTTGGGAAGTTGTTGAATTGTAAGACTACATGGGAAATTACTCACTTTACTAGCCATTTTGTAATGTGCTACTAGTTACTACTGGCTATGCTGCGGCTGATTTAGGTGAAAGGGTATCAGTTTTTTTATTTTTTTGGATAAAGGGGAGTAATCCTGCACCCTGGTAAAGTATATCGGTTTTTTTATTGTGCTATGCATATATGGTTTTGTGCTACTTTGAACTTAGGAGTAAACTTTACTCTGTCTAAAATTTAGGTAAGCCCAAAATTTAGAAGAAAATAAAGTAGCATGTAACTTGTCTGATTCAGTTATCAATAGAAAAGCTACTTAAGAAGAAGGGGATTTGCTTCAGTTTTATATAAGATTTAGGAAGTATGTTTTGTACTTATTTAAAATTTTTGGTTTTTATTTGTTAATTACGGTTTCATTTATGGTTTCTTAGTTTTTAGTTCTAGTAAGGTTTTCTCACATGTATCATTGTAAATATATAAACCCATGTATATTTAATGTGAGGCAAACCGCTGACACTAATCCCATTTTTATGCTCGATAAGCACCAAAGTTGAAATAATCTTAGTGAATTAGAACCCATCGTGTGAAGACAACGGTGAGCCATAAGTTTTTGTGATATAGGGGACCAAAGTTATTGGGTCCATCCCTGGTTGTGCATGTACACGAGTACTTGACACATATTCCTTGTAGAAAGGCTAGCTAAAAATGTTACATATTCTGTTGGCTTTTTGGATTATATTACTGTATAGAATGAAAATATGAAGCTGAGGAGAATGTGAAAAATAAATAAATATATCAAGAACAGCAACTCATAGTTCTTAAAAGCACGAATAGGCTCAAACTGGTTTATATTTGGTTGAGAAGAGGCACAACGCCTTATGGCCTTAGGCGCACCTGGTGAATTTTCTGCTAGTTAGTTCTGTGACTTTGGATCTCATAAGTTTTTCTAAGCCTAGTGATGAGTTAACGAGTCAATGGTAGAACCCGAGCAACTAAATCTTGATTTTTTTTTAATAATTTGTGTAAATTCTATGCATTTACACTATGTCTCAAAATGAACTAGATGTTAAGATAATGTGATACTGTAGTAATACAATACAATGCAGGGGAAAAGAATATATATTTGAAGTATTGATTACAACTTTTAGTCTTTAATATGATAAAGACAAAATGAAGAACACAATTGGCAAAGTTCATTTTTAACTTCTTATTAGTACCGGTATAATTTTAGGGCCCGTTTGGTTAGTGGGGTTTAAATTTGGATTTTGGGTTGATGGTATCAATATGTTGGAATTTGATCATCTATTTATTTATTTATTTATTTATTATTATTTTTAACAAAACTGATGTGAATGAAAATAAGCATATATTTAAATACATTACTTATAAAATAATAATAACAAGCGAATGACCTTAATATTAGAGCACACGGTATCGTTTCATTTTACACGCCACTCGCTCGTTTGCAAACCAATAACGCGCCAACTGCCATACCATGCAATATGCCATCTACATGCCAAATGGTTTTGAGTTACTAGAGTGGCTCACGCCAATGGTTT
>LBNU01025382.1:4102-17878 GCA_014162995.1 Artemisia annua
TTAATGAATTGAATACATGCAGGACCTTCTTACAACTCTAATATCTTCGTTTGGGGCGTGTCTTATGTTGCTTGTTCGTCTGAATTCGACTCCTTAGGGTTATGGTGCACACCAAATTCGTCTAGGTCTTGGGGTATTTATAGTTTCTGTCTGAGGGTTCGATGCGGCGCATGTAATTGGTAGATGCGGCGCATTAACTTAACTTCGCGTGGGGTCCAAGCTTATTATATTCTGGAATATTCGTACACCACCTTTAGATGCGGCGTAACTTGAATCTTTATGCGGCGCATGTCCTTCAGTTGTCTTGGATTATTTCTTTTGAAGTCTTGATAGTGATACGCCGTATGTCAATTGTATAATGCGGCGTATCTGGAGTAGAACGAGCTTGATCTTCTTCTTTGACCAAAGTTTCATATGCGGTGCATGGTATAATTCCATGCGGCGCATTCTTCAAATTTAGTCAATGGTCTTCGAATTTATTTAAGTATGGTATTGCGGCGTATCTGTTGAGTGAGATACGGCGCATCTTCTGGGTTTCAGTAGACTTTTGACATCTTGCTCATTTTGCTCCATAATTAGTCCAAAATCGCCAAGTTTCATCTTTTACCTGTTTTTACCTGAGAATCACTAAAGTAAACATTAAAGCATCGATTCTCATACATAATAAAGTAAAACAAGTTAAATAAATAGGGTAAATGATGATGATAAAATGTACTTATTTGAGTTCATCAAATATCCCCCAATTGAACTTTACTTGTCCCCAAGTAAACCTTAGATTTAATCTTATGAAAATGTATCCTAAAAGGTATTAGGATTTATTTTTAACAATTAAGCACGTATTCGTTTTATCACAATCACACAACCAACCACTTAACAAAGTAGAAACAAAATAATTTTTCAATATAAAACAATTCTAAATTGTTTAGTTGCTAGTTGTGACGAATATTCTATCATAAGCTTGACAAGTATACACATCTTCCCCACTAAAGCCAAGGAGTAACAAGTCTAAAATGGTAAAAAGGGTTTTGAGCCTTAAGGGTTGAACCTAGCTTTGTTCGAACATATCATGCACAAACTTAGCAGATCGCTGGCATGAATCCTCGACGCTTCAACTAACGGATGGTCACTAGTGCACTTCTTGGATCGCTGGCGCGTTACTTGCATAACGGATGGTCACCAAGTCACATACTAGATCGATGGCATGATAGTTGATTAATCTAAAACACGGATGGTCACTACCTTATTCATACATTCAATATTCTTACTCGGCCGGTTGGATAGGGATAACATTTAGGATATAAATTGGTGTAAAATGAAGAATAAACAAAACAAATAGATTAAAATCCTAAGTGTGGTTAATTACTTTCCCAGCCATCCCATGAATAAGACTCATATCATTGAATAACTCACGCTTTTGACTCATGTAACTCACGCTTTAGGTAGACACGAATTATACTCAACTAAAATCTTAATCAAAGAATAACCTTAGTTGGCGTTCCCATAACGGCCAACTCCCATTCAATCCATAAATATAATATACAACAACAAATAGTGGTGATATCTCCCACTTTACAAAACTTTACATAAGATGGTTAAAACAAACTTCCAACTTCTTCTCTTTCTTTTTCTTTTCTATTTTTTTGATTTTTTTTATGTGTAAAATTTCACAACTTTTTCTATCACGATTTTTCCGGATAATTTTTCCATACTTTTCATAACTTTCAGAAATAACTGTAATAGTGAAAGTAGTAAACACACGAAAAATAAACTAAAAATATACAATATGTACTTTCACTCCAATTGCATTGTGCAATTTCCCGACCTAACCAAAGATAATGAATTACGCACGCGAACACAGGTAATGTAAGGAAACACACTTTGCCTAAAGTAACTAACCACGGATTTCAATCTACAGGGTAGGCTAAGGTGTAAGGGTGTAACGAAACATTTTAACAAAGGTGTAAGAAACGAAAGGAATGGCTCTGAGGGTTTTTCTAGGGGTATCTTACTCTAAAAGTGAGAGTAAACAAAAGGGTTTATACGGGGGTTAACTAACCAGTGTAGTTAGTTAATATCACATAACATATAAAGGCTTTTTGGGTGTAATCCTAGAATTTTACCAAGTTAGACAAGTCACTCCAATTATATCGATAATACTCATTATGGTGGTCTCGAATAGTATACAAGCCAAGTTCTAAAGTTTACAAGTCACCAGCACACTAAAGTTTTTGATTTTAGGCAAAAATAATGTTATGTGTGCGGCTATGTAATTTAGACTTAAACAAAAACATGCTAAAAATTTTTAAATTATGATATATTAAGCGCATTTTAAGCATATTTTGAAAAAGTTTGGACAAGTAAGTGTTCTAATTCTCCATCCCCCCACTTAAGTTAAACAACGTCCTCGTTGTTTGTTTTAAAGGATTAAAAACTGGAAAATAAAAGAATTAGAACAGAAAAACTTCCCTGATATTTGCTCGGAATGATCCTCCATTATGCGTTTGCGAGCAAAGATCAACTTTCTTGTGGATTAGAACGTTAAAGCTTCATGAATGAGGTATCCACAAAAAGTGCAGGAATCTATAATACCACCTAGACTTTTACACACCTGAGTTAAGAAGGTTCAACTTGCATAATACATTAGTAGTTAGTGAAAATAAAACCTAAAAAAAAAAAATTAAAAATCATCAGGTCAGTCGATACGCCGCATCCTATGGAAGAAGATGCGCCGTATCGAGCCTGGAATTAATACGAATCAGAATAAAAGATGCGTCGTATCCTTAAACAGGGATGCGCCGCATTAAATAAACTGACAGAATGTTTTAAAGAAAAATAAAAATGCAGAAAAATAAAATAAGATATGACCAGTGCAGATGATACGCCGCATTCCATAGTGGAGATGCGCCGCATCTTCTGCAGGTCTGACAGACTCGACACAAAACAGAAAACAGATAAAAATTTCCGGGTTGTCTCCCGGTCAGCACTTGTCTTTATTCCAGAGTCTTCAAGTTAGACTCACGTTCAGCTCCTATTTTATTCTTGCAACGTGCCATCCTTCTTCCTTCATACGAAAGATGTTACCATAAACCTCCGCAACGTTCTCTTCGGATCGAGTAAGCTCGTTAGATTCGGCAACCTTGATAGCAGCATATTCTTCCATCGGTCCAAAGGAATACTTAATCACTTCGAATCTTTCAGTAGTGAAGGTTGGAGGTTTCTGATATGGTATACCGAGAAGTTGACATTTCCTTTTCTTGAATGACTCAATATCGTCGTTGACAAAGCTAGATTCTTGATTGCAACTAAGGTAATCTTCAAGTTCGTCTGTTAGTTCTTCATGAATTTCTTTATTTGGTTCAGGAAGATTTCCCATAACATCTTCAATAGGATGGTAACTCTCCTCACTATTTGATTCATACTCTCCTTGAATTCTGTCCCATTCCTTCTGGAGTTTCCATTGTAACCTTCGGTCAAGCTTTGTATAATCATTAAATTTTCTGTGTACCCATTCCAAAAATGTCATGTCTTTAGGGTCGCGAAGTTCCTGAGTCCTTCGATTCTTGCTGTTTCTTGTAAGGCTTCGTTTTTCCTTTCACCATCTTCAATCAAGTCATACCAACTGTAATATTCAAAACTGATATCATCTCCGTTTTGTGTCATCCCGATTATATTGCCACCATTACATATTCCGTCATTCCTCCAATCACAGCTTGGCCACTGACAAGTCCCATCCTTGAAGCGAATGGGCTCACAGCTATGCACTAGTTCATCGTGAAATACTGATTTATTAGAGACCCTTGGAATTTGATCAATCCATTCATATAACCAAGTATTCTTGAATGCATCAAAAGTTTTGAATCCAGGTATGTCCCCAGTGAGCATATCAGTATCGACTTTTAACAAACAGTTAAATTCGTTAAATTCCTTGCATAGAGGGGTTTCATAATCAAACAAGTTTGTTTCAATTCTAAACAATTCACCCTCTTCGTTGTCAAACTCCTCCTCGTCATTCCCTGTTCTCCAGTAATTCCAGAGTTCGTTCTTTAGAGACGAATTCATCTTCTCAGGGAAAAGAAATTTAGATTCTAGCCAACAGATGAACGCACGGCTAAACTTCTCCAAAAATTTTATTTTAAGTTCAACCCAATTGTCAACAGGTTTGTCGAGCTCGAAGTCTAGCCAATGCATTGCTTCTCCTGTAAGTGTATTTGGAAAGATTCGGAGCATGAATTGATTGTAGGTCATGCTCTTTGTTTTGTAGAGCTTAGCAATTTTTAGAATCCTTTCCATGTGTTTATCGGCGTCTTCATTCCGGAATCCTTGAAAGGTATTGTCATGTAACAACTTGAGAAATTCCCCATTTACACCAAACTTGCGGTTCCCTTCGTACCATTGTTTGGCAATCTTGGTGCTATTGTTAGATGGCGCAATATCTCTGGTTGACAGCATTGTTGCTTCAGGTTCTTTCTGAGATCAGTACAAAAAACTATCAGTAGGATTTGTTCAAGAAAGCATATCGTTAGGAAACTAATAATGAAAACGGAATATGAAAAATAAAAGTTGCTGATATCTGCAGACGATGCGCCGTATCCTTGAAAAAGGATACGCCGTATCTTATTACGTTAAAATTAAATCAGACTTTTATTTTTGAAAATAGATACGCCGCTTTTAAATTAGAATGCGTCGTACCTGTCAGTTATCAAAAATCAATTATATTTATAAAAATTAAATGCGCCGTATTAGCAGAAGCTAATGCGCCGTATTTTCGTTACGATTCAAAATACAAGATTTTTGATTTAGTAGATGCGCCGTATCGATAAAAATCGATGCGTCGCTTCTGTTTAATAATTCGAAAACTGTTTTTAATTTTAAATATTAAATACGCCGTATCTGTTAAAACAGATGCGTCGTATGGCGTTAGGGTTTCGAAAAATTTCTTATTAAAAACAGAATACGCCGTATCTTGGGGAAAGATGCGTCGTACTCGAGTTATGAAACGCGTTGTATTTTTATAAAATTAAAACGCAATACGCCGCATCTGAGAAACAGATGCGCCGTATCGTTTGTATCAGCACAGTAAAACGACAGCAGTTAGTACAAGAAAGAAAAATAAAATAAAAAAATAAAAACAAAAAGAAAATTATAGAAAATAAAACACACAAAAACAGTAAATATGCAAATTATACAATGAATGCAATCTATCTAATATACAACAAGTTAGGGGTTAGTGTCTAAAAACCTAAAAAGAAAAACCTAATTAAAATACTAATCAATTTAACAGATAATAACAATTCACTCCCCTGCAACGGCGCCAAAAACTTGATGCGCGTGATGTGTCGTTGCGGTTTAGCAGTGTTAATGCCTACTCAAGTTTTACATTTATATTTAGCCGACTTATCAATAACACACACACTTAACGAGCAGTGTACCCGGTTAGTTTGTATATAATGGTAAGCAGAGTGTCGATCACTAAGAGTGCAACGTATTATCTAGTTATCCTAATCAGTATTTTAATGTCCTAAGTTAGTTTTACAGCCTAATCTAACGAAAGGGGGTTCAGCCTGAGAGACTGGCACAGTTTTGTTATTAATTAAACAGTAAATTAAACTTATGAGCACGAATCAGCGAATAGCATACACGTACACAGATAGATAATAGTGACTATAAGAAGACATGTCCTGATAATTAAGCAGCTTGTCACTTGTTTTATTGCTAGTTTTATATGTAGTGTATATTAGTTAAATCTTTCTGGTTGGTTTCGTTATATCGGCGAGTAAACCCTTAATGATTACTTATGACTCTCCTATTTATCCAAAGACGTTGGATTAAATAGGCGAGGAAGGGGTATGGCGGCCCAAGCAGTGCTCAGCTAGACACAGAGGTTATCAATGCACTAATATAAATTCACCAAAGACATCAAACATATAAACTTTAATTGATGGGAAAGCAATTTTAAGGCGGGCATATGATCTTGCGTACTCACATATATACTACCGGCCATCTATCCTGATGAATTAAAGCTTACTATTACAATATAACAAACCTACTTAATGAATTGAATACATGCAGGTCCTTCTTACAGCTCTAATATCTTCATTTGGGGCGTGTCTTGTATTGCTTGTTCGTCTGAATTCGACTCCTTAGGGTTATGGTGCACACCCAATTCGTCTAGGTCTTGGGGTATTTATAGTTTCTGTCTGAGGGTTCGATGCGGCGCATGTAATTGGTAGATGCGGCGCATTAACTTAACTTCGCGTGGGGTCCAAGCTTATTATATTCTGGAATATTCGTACACCGCCTTTAGATGCGGCGTAACTTGAATCTTTATGCGGCGCATGTCCTTCAGTTTTCTTGGATTATTTCTGGTGAAGTCTTGATAGTGATACGCCGTATGTCAATTGTATAATGCGGCGTATCTGGAGTAGAATGAGCTTGATCTTCTTCTTTGACCAAAGTTTCATATGCGGCACATGGTATAATTCCATGCGGCGCATTCTTCAAAGTCAGTCAATGGTCTTCGAATTCATCTAAGTATGGTATTGCGGCATATCTGTTGAGTGAGATACGGCGCATCTTCTGGGTTTCAGTAGACTTTTGACATCTTGCTCATTTTGCTCCATAATTAGTCCAAAATCACCAAGTTTCACCTTTTACCTGTTTTTACCTGAGAATCACTAAAGTAAACATTAAAGCACCGATTCTCATACATAATATAGTAAAACAAGTTAAATAAATAGGATAAATGATGATGATAAAATGTACTTATATGAGTTCATCAATACCCATGCCTTTATTCTGTCAAATCTAAGGATACCCATACACCTTTTGATCTTAGAGTTCTGTCAGTACTATCAGGTTCACATATCTAGGTTTAACCCATTTAGGCTTGCAAAGCTGACCACATATATAGTTATGTGTAAAGCTTATGGTTACGAGCCAT
The DNA here is from genome assembly GCA_014162995.1 of Artemisia annua. Classification (NCBI taxonomy): domain Eukaryota; kingdom Viridiplantae; phylum Streptophyta; class Magnoliopsida; order Asterales; family Asteraceae; genus Artemisia; species Artemisia annua. The sequence continues at coordinate 11,043 of LBNU01025382.1, forward strand.
CACTGTTAGTGCTTAGGGGCTTTATGAACCTTTACCCTGGTGGAAATTGGTTAACACTAGCAAAAAGGCCTGAGCGTGATGTACAATACTTAGTCACAAAACTATTTTCAAAACATTAGGGATTGGAAAGGTGATTTCTTCTATATACAAGATACTATTATACCTTCAGACTAACCCGCGTTGTTAGATAAAGCTAACAGATTCGATGACAAACGCTTCAATGACGCTCTGCCCTACTCCGTTCGAAGGAATCCATTTTACCAGCGTCTTGCTCGCCATCCCGTGGATGTACAAACCTTTCCTGAGCCAATACTCTTCATGGCTGACATTGTTGATCATTGGGAGGGGTCTCTGTTGAAGCCTGAAATAATATGTGATGGACAAAGTCTGTACATTCCTATTTTAATAAGTTAAACAACATATATGATGATATTTATTATTTCTTTTCTTTATTTCAGAAATGGCTTTCAGAAACTTTGTTGTCTCTGGTGGAGCTAAAGAGACAAGCTTCCTTCCAAGGATCCTAATGAGGCTACCTATGGAGTTGGTTCTCCATCTGTTTCTGTGAACAACAAAGATGTTGATGCCTTGGCCATTGAACCCATAGCCTCTGCGAAGCCTATCAAACCTGAAAGACCATTAGCCATAGAGGAGACAACACAACTTGTTGAGAATGTTTCGGATTCTGATGATCCACCCTCCGATGAGGAGCCATTCATGATTGTAGGGTCCTCCGGCATAGCTGATAGGGTGAGAAGCAGGAAAGGAACTGACGCAAAAGCAATCAAAGCAACCCCCAAGAGGAAATTGGCGTTACCCACCCCTACCCAAGGACAACAAGACAAAAGGGTCCTAAGGGTAAGGCAATTCAACCCACGCTAGAGTCTCTTGATGATGATATCCATGGTTAGTTTAAGTTCTCCTTTCTCTTTTTTTGTTTTGTAAAAAACTTTTAATACCTTATGCAGCTGATCACTACCTCATATGTAGGCTTACCCAACACCAAAGAGCTTCCCAATGCTCGTGCGTGCCACCAATTGGTTGAGAAGGTCACCCATGCGAGCTGGAGAGGGACCCTGGACAACATGTCCATGGAGGAGCTGTGTGATCTTCATGATAAGAGTTACATAAGGCAAACAGTTCTGGATAATCATCTAAATTGTCATACGAGAGATTTGATCCGTACAGTGAAAGGTGCTCGGGAAAAGATGGATGTCATTCTTGCTAAGGAAAAGAAAATGGATCAAGAGCTTGCCGATCTTAAAGCAAAGTGTGAGGAAGCCATGGAGGAGCTTGAGAAGAACCCTTTGGTGCTAGACCTTCGAGCTGACATACAGGGTCTTGAAAAGAAACTCAAGGAAGCTCAATCTGAATGTAAGAGGCTTCGTTTGGAGGAGGCAAAGATTGGTGGATACCAAGAGGAGATTGCTGCTCTAGAATCCAAGTGTGAGGGTCTGGAGTCTGAAAGGGTGAAGCTCCAAGAAAATGAAATCAAGCTTCAAGAGCAACTGGATGGCTTAAAACGCCAACACAAGGCGCTTAGGAAGGATAGGACTGCTGTTGTGTCGAAAGTTGTTCCGTACATCGCTATGGAGTTGTATCATAGTGATGAGGTTGGGAAAATGATAGCAGGTTTGGTTAACGCTGCAATATATCATGGGAAATGCACCACACTTGAGGAGATTGCTGCGACTGGTAAGCCAGTGGACCTAACGTGCCTTACTACCGCTCTACTCATGAGAGGGAGTATGATGATGACAGCAACACCCTAGCTACAGCAGAGTACCCCTTCCTCTGTGAGGCAACCAAAGACCCGACAGCTCCAATTGATGTACTTCTTGCGAAGAAGACTCGAAGGGCACAACCTCATTCCTCAAGCAAAAAGGTTACTCCTGTCAAGCCTTCATCTGTGAAGACTACTCCTGAGAAACCCCCATCTCCAGTTGACAAAGATTCCACTGTGCAGCCTCCATCCTAGGTGAGAAGACAAATGTGGAAGAGCCTTCGTCCCCTGCTAAGGCAAGTCCTAATAAGCTCTCCCCCTGCTTTTTAGGGAAGTCCTAAGTCTCCTCAGGAAGAATGAAGGCTGCACTGTTTGCAGTTATTTGGACCCAAGGGTGGCATGTACCCTTGAAACATTAACAGTTTGTCATTCATAGGTTATGACCTACACTTAAACAATTTTATGCTTTTGTGTTTATGAGGCTTCGGCCTAGACAATGTTTATGATCATCCTGATGGCAGCTACCTGATATGCTACGTGTGTTAGCATATTTTATAATGAATGAGGGAAATATATCCCGCTTTTGCTACTATATATTACTTCTCTTAACGTTATTAACAAACGTTATTATACATCTTAGGTAAGTATCCTTATTGTGTGTATTTTGAACCAAGAGTTTTTAGCAATCGTATAATTTGACTGCTGACGGAGGGTCGCGACCCACTCCATCTTTATCCTTTTAGTGCAGAAGGCTTCGAATACCCTAAGACTCTTAGGTATGTTAATGTGAATTATGTCGGATGTTATTAATATACAAAACACGAGTGTCTTGAATCATCCATCGAACATTGAAACTTTAAGTACTTGGTTGGTGATTGTACAATATTTTGCACGACCAGGCCTTCGATGGTGATCAAAGGATATAGGGGATGATGTGGTTGAGCCAAGCTTGTGTCTAACCTGAAAATAATAAATACAAAGACACTACATTAAGTGATTGTGCAGGGGTTGGGCCCTGCGAACCACCTCCAGCGTGTGAATAAGTATTCGGTATGGAAAATTTAGTGAGAGTATAGTAAAGTAGGGTTGTTCAGATTGCATACCAGACTTGTGGATTGTCCAAGCTATTTATAGAGGAGAAAAACAGCTTGGAGAGTGCATACACCTTTTTCGGAGATCATGGGGGCGTCCCATGATAAGTGGCAACCGCTAGGGGTTAGTGTCCCACTCCTCCTGGTTTAGCGGGAGAGCTAAGGAGGAAGATGAGACGTGGGTAAGACAGTCTTCCCCATGTTGAGACTTGGCTTTGTTCCGTCCTAACATTTCATAGAGGGATACCCCGAAGGGTTTAATCCTTCGACTGGCGAATTCCCATCTGGTAACTAAGTCATAGATGACTAGTTTTACACCAATGAAAGTGTTAAGAGGCTAGCCAGAGCCTGCGATTATGTAGGTTTCGAGTAGACCCAAAGGGGTGTCCTTCGACCTACTCGGAGGGTACATTATCAAGCCCCCCAGTCGAAAGTTAGGTACATGTACGAAGGTACATTGCTTACGACTCTAACAACACAACTATATATAAAACAACAACATATTCAAAAATTTCAAAAAATACGCCTTTTGCATAACTAAATGCGCATTAAATGTGGCAATTATTATCTAACCAACTTGTGAAAAGAGACTTAATAGCACAACCTTGGTATTCGTAAACGTCTTCTCCAAAACCATATCCTCTTTTGAAATCCGGATGAGTTTAAATCACGCGGACACGTGTATGATGCAGATCTAAAGAAGCGATGGTATAAAAAGTTTTCACCCCCCAAACCTAGATTACTTTCGCCCAAAATTACACATAGTCATTGATTGTCACGGTGAATCTCTCCGATCATACTTACGACCTAGCTCTCTGTGGAAACTAGAAGGGGGGGTTGAATAGTTTACCGGTTTTTACTTTTAATTACTTTGTTAAAATTTAACGTGTAATCAATCGATATATACTAATATGCAATAAGTAAAAGGAGAGTAAGAACAATCAAACCACAACACAATAGTTTATCGTGGTTTGGCTACAAGGACTCTTTTTCCTTGCCCTACTCCATGCCCCGAGTATCCAACTCGAGAGTTATTCTCACTAGTCAACAAGCTCCTTTAACACCGGTGGAGAAACCTTACACGTCGCTTACACAATCTTTTCCGACACAAAGCTAAATGTCGAGTTCTTTTACAAGGGCACAACCACTCCCGTTTCACTATGTATTTTGAGGACTAAAATACTAACCGATCACTCTATAATGAATACACTCAATGAAACAATTATAACAACACTAGTATACACACTTTGTACACTAAACAAGTATTCCAACTTTGCGTTGAGACTTGAATGAATTTGTGATCTTCTTGCTACAAAAGAATCTCACAAGAATGAAGTATGAATATGTTAGATGTAAGTAGAGAGAGTATATGCAAGAATATGTATTAGAAGTGATAAAGAATGAGCTTGGAATGGCTTGCTATTTATAGGAAAACAGAACCAGCAGGCCACGGATTGGACGGAACCAAACGGATGGTTCCGTCCTTGTTAACGTTTGGTTCCGTCCTTTCCTGACAAGATATCTTCAATAATATCTTCCAAATCTAATCAAGGATCATGCCATATCTTCCATGGATTCATTGAGTGTAAATCCAACCTAAATCTTCAGCATATCTCAATAAGATCAAGCTACATTACAAGAATCATGATGTTATGAATGATGTAATAAAAGATTTCTAAATATGATTAAAAACATATTAACTAGAAGTAACTAGGACAAGTTAGTTAAAGGTTATGTTTATGTCTAAACAAAATGTGTAAAAGACTTAAACTTATGTTTATAACTTGTTGCTAAATTTCACTTAGTATTTTGTCGTTAACAAAACACGGTAAAGATTGTAAAATATAAATAACGTTTTTAGGACGATATTTGTATTAACAATCTCCCCCTTTTTGTTTACGACAAAACATAACATTATATTTTAGCAACTAGTATGAACAAGATGTTAAATCTTTTAGACATTATTGATGAGTTAGTTTTATGCAACATTTTAATGAATTTGTTTTAACAAATTTTACCCGTTTTGGGAAAGTTTAAGACTTTTGGTGTATTTGTGGATAATCATGGAATATTAAAATACGCATACAAGTAGTTGCAATATATATAAATTTTCTCCCCCTTTTTGTCGAAATAAAAAGGAGAGTTGCGCCTTGCGGAAGTTCGTGTGAGCCTTTGTTAGGTCACCATATTAGTAAACACAAGCATTCAAATGAAAGAAATAAGATGAGAAATAGACTTGGTTGATTAAGATCAATATGAAAGATCAAAGAACAAGAGTTTCCTTAAGATATGAAATTAACCAACAATATTAAAGAGTTACATAGCGTCCTATTTATAGGAGGAGGATAGGGCAACACTCCCTTCCTTTCCTATCATCTAGACGTACGGGCTTTGAGGCCCATTGGACATTTATTGGACTCGTCTTATAACCATACGAGTATTAAGCTAAAACATAAATGAAAGTGATAATACTAGCAATGTATTATATTTATTGAAATGACTGAGACTTGACTGAATAGTTGAAAACTATGATCCTAACAATCTCCCCCTAAGGATCGGTCATGAAGATTTGTTGAAGGATAGAAATTTGTCACGGTCATCGAGGTTGCTTTGAGACGTCTTTTGTTCTTCAATCTGTGAATGTTAACTTTGATAGCTTTAGACGTCTTTTAAAATGATGGTTGTAGAAATATATCATCGTTCTTTGATCTTTGTCTTTGTTGATGTGAAAACGATAGATGAAGTAGTAATCCGCCATTCATCATTTTTCATCTTTCCAAGATGATTTGCTCCGTTCCAACATGCTCATACATCTTTCACGGTGTTGATGTTATGCATTCTTAGCTCTTATGTCTTTAGTGTTGAAGATTCATGATTTTGTGATAGAATCTTTCTTGTTGAAATGTGATAAGGCTTTGAGCTTTCATCGGCATTCTGATGTATGTATGAGCACGTGGAATTTGGTGTTCAAGACAGCATTTGTACCTGAAATAAGACAGTTAGCAATAACACAAACCGGTAATTACAGGTTTGAAACTAGAATTCGTCAAATAGTCATATTGTGAAGACTCCTTCTAATTCCGCGCTAAGGCCGTTCCTAATCGGATACCCCGTAGGAGCTTTACTACGGGCACAACTAAGTAACACCCACGATTAGGTGAGTCGCTGGGAGATCACCCCACGGACTGTGACCGTTTGATGCATCGTAAACAACTAAGCGTAACCCACCGAGGAAACTTACCGAAGTGACCTGCTGTCAGGGCTGTTTTATGTTAACCCTGGTAGGATTTCCGTTCATCATATTGATAATACTGTTAAGTAAATCCTATGAACGTCTAGGCTGATGCTAAGATCTAGCGAACGGACTCGATAATTTCGATTGGTGTCCATTGATTGTAGAACAACACCATGTAAAGATATAATGATACCTAAGAAGAATCTTGATGAATATCTCGTGGACTCATAGACTCAATTCGTGCAAAATCTTATGAGTTTCTATGCAGAGATTTGGGGCAGGGTCTCCTGTTCAATATCACCAACTCTAAATAGTAAGGTAGATAGATTACAATAGTCCCACGTGAATGAAACAAGATATCTTTTGAGAGATACCACGAGTGGCTAGAAAGTCAAGGTGCATGCTCACTGGGTCCATGACGTATTTTATCTTAATTACGGTGTCGCCTTAGCAACAACCAGTAGATATGAATTAACCCGGGTTGCGTCTTCGAACAAATTATGGTTGACAATTCAAATTTTGGAGGCGGCTTCTCTTTAACTTTTCATAATTGTTTCTTTTTAATTCTTACTTCTTTTCTCCGTTTCATTCATTTTATCATTTTCCTTCGAATCAATACCTTGATGACTTTAAATACTAACTATTGGTTGATTCCTCTGCGTTTAGATCCCTCTCGTCTTTATCATAGGAGGTATATTCTGCTAACACTAGTCTACCTACCTCCTAGTTCCATTGAACATCATGTTATCCTAGTAGTATTGCTTTAGTAATCTATTCATATTGTATC
>LBNU01025384.1:1377-23119 GCA_014162995.1 Artemisia annua
TACAGCTTTTTAATAAGCAATACCAACCTTTTATATTTTTTGTATTTTGTCTTATTTATTTCTGTACAACATATATTTTTTGTAGAATTTTTACTTTTCATTTTCTATATTAAAAAATCAAAAACAGTTTCTATGTTTTAGGAAAAATAAATAAAAAAAAATAGTTTTTATATTAATTTCTTAACTAGGATAAGTTTTTATAATTTTTATAAGTTGTATAAGTTAGTTAGACTTTGTAAAAATTTATTTTGTAATTTTTACTGTTCACTTTGTATTTCTTTTAATTAATATAGTTTAAATTAGTTATAATTAATAAATAAGTAAATAATTAGTAAAATAGTTAAATAATAATTTTTATAAACTTTTTATAATTTTTTAGGATTCCTGTGATGGTTAATTAGTTTTATAAAATTTTTCTTAATTATATAAGTCATTTTGCTATTTTTAGTAATTTTAATTTGTTAAATAGTTAATTAAACACATAAGTAATTATTAATTAAAATTAAATCCACAAAAAGACAAAAATATTTCTTTTTAATTTTTATAAACTTTTTAAGTCATTTTAGGTTTTTAGAAAATAATTTTGTAATTTTCTAAGTCGAATTTGTAATAGAAATCTTTTTAGGATTAATATAAATAGTTTTTAAGTTAATTAAAATAGTTTTAATTAAATAATTAAATATTAAAATAATATAATATTATTAAAATATTTTCTTTTTTAGATTTTAATTTTCTTTAATAATAAAAGTTTTAAAATTTTCATTTTTTACCCCAAAGTTTGGAACTTGTCATTTTCAGTCCCCATAATTTGGAAATTGGCAATTTTAGTCCCTGTACTTTGCTTATTTGCATTTTGTGTTATATTTGTCATATCTGTTTATCGTGAATTCTCATTTTCAAGTTCCAAGCAATAAGTAGTGTAATAACCAATCATAATCTTTATCTGGCTACTATTCCCAAATCACTCTTCCCAAAAACGTTTTTCAAATACAATTTCAACCTCGTTGGGACTTTAACGACCCGGGGAAACACTATACTCTCCAGGATTTCATTGCATTGTGCTCTAGACTTTCAGGGTTTATTTGTTACGGTTAGTCATTCACAAGTGGCTAGCTTGTGTGACAATACCTGTTGGTTTTGAGACCAGTCAAGGATGAATTGATGATATATTTATTTGCTGCTATGAATGGTAAGGCTTCTACTTTGATGTGTTTTTTATAACTATTTACCCATTTATCTAAGAAATACTTAACTTTCTTTATGGAACATTGAAGAAATGAATAATGATACACGAGCTCTATAGAAAACCCGTAGCCAAATGTCATTCAACTTTAGGATGCTTATTGAAACCGTTTACAAAGGGTTGTTCAGTTAGCGAATTCTAAATAGCCCATTTATAAGCAATCCCAAACAGACCTTATTGAAACACATCATATATCTGTATTGGTATAGATGTGGTAAACTTTATCAGAACTGATGAAATGGAGAAACTGATTAGGATGTAGTTGTTATTTCCTTTTGCCTTTATGATTGCATATATAGCTCTTATTATAATTGGTAGCTATAATTTTTCATTTTTTTAATTCCATTTTTTATTATTTTTCTATAAATGGTTCATGTTGAGTGAATCATATAGCAGGTCGACTATGTTTAATAACTGTTTTTTTTCTAAGCCATTTGATAAGCTCAATAGCTGAAAATTAGCTTAGCGGGGTGTTGCTTTATCACACTTACTTAAGTTGATACCTATCTACTATAGTCCTTTGTTTCTTTTCCAAATTTCATAAAGTATAAGTAAGTTAACCGAACATCCCTACGACTGCTTTTTTGAAAGAATTTCTTTNAATTTTTATAAAGTTGGATTAAGGAGGAAGGTTATTAAGCGTTAGTACCACTGAGGAGGCTATGTTAACTAGCATCAGTTTGTTTGATGGTTTGGGTCAATGGCCTTTTTTTATAGTGTTTGTGACTGGGTATTGACAAAGACACGGGTTATCAACCATTTCATTTTCAGAGAAGAAGCCTAAAAAAGTACAGTGGAATGATACCAATGGAAATAAACCTACACATGTCCTCATCTATCAGCCAAGGTATGTATATCAATTTTTTGTCTCTCATTTCATTTTCGGTTCCTTAAAAATACTTTGAGATTATGAACTGATTTAGAAAAGTATGAGAAGATGGATTGTATATTCTGATTGTATAGAAATGCCAGTTGTAGTGCCTGCGTAACTTAATATCATGAAAGTAAATGTGTTATATTTTGTGATTTTACACATTAATATGATTTTTTTATGGAATCTTCATTCGGAGACAAAGCATACAAAAGTGATTGGCTTGAGAGGTTCTTGGAACATGTCCATCAAAGTCCATTGAACCACAACACGTTTACATAGGCCTAAGTATTTAGCCACCAAACCATCTTTTGGTTGTTGACATTCCTATATACACTTTGATTAGAATCAGAAGTAATGAGTTTATTTACTCTTTAGTATTATCTTCTTTTCATCATACATGATATCACATGGCCCTTTGATACTTGGCAGCTGCTAAAGTTGGTTAGGGAATTGAGGTGGCTTTTAATTTCCACATTACAGGAACACGGTGAATCTATTTACTTAAACTTTGACCGGGTTGGTTTTGTTTGTATTTGGAACCTTATACTGTAAAAATAATAATTACAATAAGTGTTTATATAAGCACTACATAAGATGGTGGCTGTGAGTAAAGCTCGACCAAACCCATATCAAAAGATGACCCAGTTTAACATGTTACTTAACCTGCCCTTTTTTCTGCCTTATTTTTATACTTGCCTTACTTGCCATTGGATTGTCTCATGGTTGCTATTTGTTATGCTAATACAGGTCATTTATGCTTGATGTTGGACCAACAATGAAAAACCGATAGAAGATCTTTGCAAGTCAGGATGCAAAAGTACAATATACTTCTTGGCCGACATTGTATTGTATCATTGTTGCTATTTGTTACGCTAATACATGTCCTTTTATGCCGTACATTACTATATTTCTTTATTATTTAATGTACAAATGTGTTTGACTATTATGATAATATATTAAAAAGACTATTATGAATGTGGTGGATTACAGTTATTTACATTAGTTAAATTTGTTATTATGTTGAATTGGTAGATTAAAGTTTTGTTGAAATTGTTTTAAAGAAGTTAAAGGGAGTCGCATGCCTTTTTTACGAGTATCGTGTATATGTTGTTATAGAGTCGCGCTCGAATTCCATCAAAATGGTTTTTGTTTTCGTTATGTTGTTGCAGCTTGAGTTTCCTACTTGTGCAAATGTTAGAGCTCGAATTCCATAAAAACGGTTTTTGTTTTTGTTATGTTGTTGCAGCTTGAGTTTCCTACTTGTGCAAATATTAAGTGTTTTTTAGACGATAGATTTTAAAGCATGTTATTTGAGTTTCTTATATTCGAATTCAAGTACGTGGTTCCATCTTATTATTTTAAAATGGACCTTACATATTTTTAAAATTTAATAGTTGTTCACGCAATGAACCTTTTGTTGAAGTATTAGAATGGTCACTACATACATTTGCTTCTGAAGACAAACATATTGGAGATCACGAGCCAATGAATATATTTACAAGCATCGTATTTTATACTACCAGTCACTCCTAACTTATTATTCGGTTAAAAGAAAATTTCATACCGTTTACGTTTGTTTTTCTTTCTTACTTTATTCACGTACTTACTTTAATAAAAAATCCTCTAAAATCCCGTGGATTCCACGGGTCTATAAGCTAGTGAGATATATAATAAATAGATCTTAGAGCATGAGCAATGCAAAAAAGCTTTAATGACTATTTGCATTTATTGCAATAAATGCTAAGATTGTTTTGTCTTGATGAATTTATGGCAACTTTTGCAAATGAAAAGCTATCCCTTCAAAAACTTGGCTGGTGCCAAGTCTTTCTTACAAACCTTCTAAAAAGTCTTCCTATGCAATGGTAAAAAGCTTTTGGAAAGCTTTATCAAATAGTGAAAAGCTTTGTGTAAAATATCACATTGCAGATACTCTTAAAAGAGTTTCTCTTTTCGTTTTATCATAAAGTACAGTATATATATACTCTTTTCCGACATTAACTTTGACAAAAAACTAATTCAATGATTTTTTATGTATTAACAAAAATCTATAAACATATATAACAATACACATTCTATATTATAAATCTACTAATTAAGTGGCCTCAACACTAAATAGAGTTTCTAAAAGGCTTTTAAAATATGCTAGCATTTAAAACAAGTTTTGTTAATTTAGATAACAAATATATAAGAGCTATTAAAAACCATAACCTCTTAAAATATAAGCTTCCTGATAGAAGCTTATAAGAAAATCTTGAGCTTTTTTGCGATTAATTACATAAATAATATAGTGGACTTAGTTGTATTAGTGAATTAGTATTTGTATTAGATTAGCACTGGTATAATTAACCATAAGTGTAGAGTTTAAATATCGGGTCATTTGTATTCTCACATTAGTCAACTATTCAATCATGTAAACCTGGCATCAAACCAAAACTAAGGTCAATTCACGATTCACTTTTTCTTTTCGATTGTCTCAGTCGACTGGTTGTTTGTTTAGGTTCGATTTTCTTAGTCAACTTAATGCTCGACTGATGGTTGTTTGGTTTCTTTTTACTCGAATTCTTCAAAGTCGACTGGTGAGTGTTTTTAATTTCTTTTTTTATTCGACTCTATTAAAGTTGATTAGTGGTTTGTTTGGTTTCTTGCTGATCGAACTTTTGGTTTTTTGTTTAGAGATTCCATCAAAGTCGACCAGTGGGCTTGCTTCTATTCGACTCGACTGATTTAAAGTCGATTTGTTGTGTCTCACTTCTCGATCATAATGAAGAACGATATTACCCCCTCATACCCTATCTCACATGGATAAAATTTTTGCGGTTAACTCTATTACCAACCTCATTCCTCTTAAACTTGATGTGGACAAAGCTAATTGTGCCGCCTGGGGTTATTTATTCAAGAATCACTGTGAAAATGTTGATGTCCTAAAGCACATAATTGATGAATCTACAAGTTCTTCTTCAAGTAATCCAACCTCTCCCATGGTTGATTGGCTTAAAGCCGATTCCATTGTTAAATCATGCATTTTTTTTTTAACACTTTTAGAGACTCTTCAAGGTAGGCTTGTTACTGCTAATCCTAAAATTGCTAAGCAAGCTTGGGATATTTTTGAAGCCTTTTTTCTTGACAAAAAATGCACTCGTATCATTGCTTTAAAAGGTGAATTGAGGGTCATTCAACTTAGTGAACGAACTTTTGATGCTTACTTTCAAAAGATTGAGAGTATTGTTACATTATTAAATGCTCGTGGCTCCCCGTTGAGCAATGATGATGTTGTTACGTACGTTATTAACGGGTTGAGTAATGAATTTGCTCATGTTGTTGGGATGATTGGAAATCGGGATCCCTTTTCTGATTTAGCCACTGTTCATTCCATGGTCACTATTGGAGAGATGCGCCTCAACTCCAAGCAACAATTTTTACCAAGTAACTTGACCTCCTCGGCTCCTATGGTGCTTCTAGCCGAGAATTGTAACTTATGGGATAATCAAAACCGGACACACAGGACTCGAGGGATACAAGTGATTCGTACAAACACTCGTTCCAATGAACCCAATGTAAGCTTTGATTTTCTTCATGGTTTTTGTCACTTTGGTATAGGTTTTCGTTTCATGCATGACACTTCTGGTCGAGTGACTTCATCTCCAAATACTTCGTTGTGGAATTCTCATGCAAACACGTATGTTATTCATGCCATCGCTATTGGACCTCGTGCAAAATGGATGCTTCTAATATGAATGTGGGACAGTTTCCTCAAATCAGCCAGCCTTTGCAATTAAAGGTTTATTGAGCATTTGGGTTTTGCACCATAACTGGGCTAGGCCCATCACTCCTCTATTGCTTTGCCGAATTCCACAAGTATCTCTCCCAATCTAACTGTTTTTGGTTCCTCAACCCTGCAACAAGCGCCGGCGTAACAGTACCCTATGGATTTTAGTTCGCAAGTTTAGCTGCCCACCAAGCTCAACAGGTTAGTCCATCTCAGCCGAACCATTCACAACAACATCAAGCCCAACAAGTTTCAAGACAAGAGACTTTGTTTTCGCAAGCATCTAATACTATGACTTTGCAAGATCTTGCCATTGCAAATTGGAACATGGATACATGTGCTACTTCTCATCTTAATAACTATATTAATAATCTTAGTACTATCTTACTTGCTCATAAAGCACAAAGACATTTTTTGACATTAAATGCCTTAAAATTCAGCATTACAAATTTTATTGCTAAAGACACAGCTAGAAACTGGTGCTATTAATGTAGTCAAGATTTTTAATGATTTTGTTTACAAATACAAGTAAAAAAACATAATTTACAAGTATTTAAAGCACAAATAAAACTAAAATAATACTATACAACACCTACAATTAATATACTATTAAAAACACTCTTTCACCAAAATATACAACTATTTAACCACAATGTACAATCTAATGATGCTTCCAAAACATAAATTATCTGGCAGCCCAAAACAAACATTCATCACTTCAACCATTTAATTGATACTTGATTAATGCTACTACCGAACGCCACCACCATGGAAGTATTCATAACATAACCCATCATAGATCTTTAAGAAGTAACACTTCTATTAAACAAACGAAACTTTTTAAAGAAAGATAAAAAACAAAAGTGTTCATATCCTATCTTTATTTAATTTACAAAACAAAATACAACAAACAACGAACCTACCTGCAACCTTGTGCTTTTGTCTTAGTTCGTATAAAAAAATAAAAATTTGTGTTGTTTTGGTTTATGTCAAGATAAAATCAAAGGAGTAGCCGTGATTTCGTTTCAGCTTTGATAAGAAACGAACAACATACGTGTATTTGTTCATTCATGAGTTATTCGGCATGGAAATGACAAAATAGTGTTGCATTTTTTGAATGTGGTTTGTGTTAGATTTTAGTGTTGTTTGTGTTCAATTTGATTAAGAAAAGGAAATTAGTGCTACGTTTTTTTGTTGTAGGTTGAGAGAAGAAATTTTTTTGTATGTGTTGTGGCTGCACAAAAGAGTGATTAGGATTTACCAATATTTAAGGATCTTATTTATTAAAGAGTGAATTTAGGGTGTGCTTATTGGACTGAATCATAAGTATTAAGTATTGAGTAATTGGACTTCATTCGGTCATAACTAGATATTGGTTCAAGTGGTATTTGGCTTGTGCAAATTAAACAAGTGACGAATATTGGTTATCTATAATGGACGAAATTTGATGTAGTGGTTATAACTAAATAATTTGTTTTCACTTAAATATCTCGCTATTTATAAAGTTATTGTCACAAAATGTATATAGTTGAAAGACATTACTCGATAAAAATTTTAATTATAGGGTACCCGCCGCCGCATCACGCGGGTACCCTGCTAGTTTTTAATAAATACATTTTTCCATCTGTCTATGTTGGCGATGGGAAGTCCATTCCCTTTACTAATTATGGTCGTAGTATTTTGTCATCTACTTTTAAACTACTCCATTTGAATAATGGTCTTATTACATCTATTATTGTCAAGAATTTGATTTATGTGTGTCACTTGTTCGTGATAATGGTTGTTTCGTTGAATTTGATCCTTTTAGTTTTTCTTTGAAGGATTATTTGACTCATCACATCCTCCACCGATATGACAGCACGGGTGATTTTTTATGTTACGAACCCTCTCCTATTCCTCAAGATTTTCTTGTGAGTCAAACATTTAACACCAACGACTTGGACATCCGTGAAGTGAAGTATCACGGTCTCTTATTTTTAGTAATCCTATTTCTTGTAATGAAACGAAGTATCCTACTGTTTTTCATGTTTTTCAGCTTGGCAAACACGTGAGGCTTCCCTTTTTTAACTATAGTTAGGTCTGTTTTTGATATTGTACACTCGGACTTGTAGGCTTCTTCACTTCCGAGTGCTATGGGTGTTAAATACTATTTTTTGTGTTTGGATCATTTTTTGCATTATTTATGGGTTTTTTCCTCTTCGTAATAAGTCTGATACTTTGTCTAAGTGATGTTTCGTTGTGTGTAGGTAATATTTGTATTCAAGTTTTACTATTTATATTTTGCCGACTTTACCTATAAACTAACACTAACCGGTAGTGTACTCGATTAATTGTAGATTTGTTGGTAAGTAAGATGTCGATCACTAAGAGTGGAAGTTAACAGTTAAATCTATTAGTATTTTAAATATCTAAGTTAGTCTAATTAAATATAATTCTAACGCATCAAAAGGATTTTCAGCCTGAGAGACTGGCACATGATTTAGATTTAATAAAACTGTAAATGAGATAAATAACACACACAAGCAGAAATCCAAATTATAAAAAAGAGGTCAAGACGATAGTAAAGAAAACGTATTAACCAAGTTAATCATATAAATGCTAGATTTGTCTACTCGTGTAATGATTGTACTATATTCGATGGTGGTTTTCTAATGTAAGCTAGGTGGTATTCTCCCTAAACTCTCGGTTTTAACCAGATTAATCATGTCACAATTAACCAAACCCGCATAAAGTCTCACAGTTGATTATAATTTATCCACTTTACAATATCACTACCAAGGTGAACAACGAGTGTGTTATTACAAATTCATGCCCTAACCCTATACCTAGTAGCCTAATGGTGAGAGTGCTATTGTCTAGTCATAAAGCCAAGGAATATCTGACGCTCCCAAAATAATGATCATCATCCACTTTAAGCTACGCAAATTAAGGACTATAAATGAATCAAGAATCAGTTGAATAAGAGATCTAACATATACACAAACATGTATGAAGTGATAAACATAATCGACATGCAACGAATAAGTAAACATTCCAAATAAACAAATCAAAGCATCAAATAATGATAACTTGGTTAATACCTACATGTATTAGCCCATAATCTCAGTAATCATACACAATATCATATTCAGAACGATTAAAGTATGAATTATAAGGAAAAATAGGCTAACCGAACAATTATAGCATTGTATAACAATTACAAGAGTTCTCCCATGGAATTATAGCACTAGCAGGACCTTCTTGGTCTTCTGGTTTCATACTTGGTGGTTATCTCCCCTCTGAAAACCGGACTTAGGTTTTCTATTTATAGGTTTCGAATACGGTCGATACGGCGTGTCCTGGTAACTTCACATGGGGTACAAGATTAAAATATTCCAGAATATTCGTATGCCGCCTTCCAGATATGGCGTATTGTGCGGATTAATACGGCGTATCATGTCTTCTCGTCTTGGATATCCGGTGAAGTCATTGTGACGGATACGACGTATCTTCAGAAAGGAATACAGCGTATCTGGACTAAAACAAGTTAATTCTTCTCGTTGACCAAAGTTTCATATACGACATTATAACACCCCCAAAATCGAATCGCATCGGAAGATAATGTTACCGGGGCGCTACTAAAATGGTATCACAAGACAAAGTACAAAGCACGGTTTTACCTCAACCGTTTAGAAGAAATTTCATAAATCAAAAACATTAAGTTTACATCATCCCAGAAACAGTGCGGAAAATATAGGCCTATAAAGAATTTAAACGGTCCCTAAATACATTAGAGTCATCTATGACCATGCCATGTCATGCGAAAACCTCCAACATTAAGCTATCGCTTTAAACCTGAAAATACATGCTAAAAGTGTCAACACGAGGTTAGTGAGTTCATAGATTTATAATAAAGCAATAAGGATAATGTGAGTTCAACAAAAAGTTTTATGACCATTGTGTCGCTCACAATGCCATGAAAATAAAGTTCCCTTTCAAGTAAATTTAGTAATGTGGATCACAAGGTTTTCGAATGTAAATAATTATTCACGTACAAATTCCTGTTCAGTTTTAGTGACCACTGCTTCACTCACAGTGTCAAGAGAATATCAGTAAAATAGCCTATACAGTATTAGGCCTAAAGTTCTATAATAACCCGTAAATTTACCAAGTCATTAATTATCGCTAAACATGAAGTAATTTATTATGAAGGTTTAATTAACCATTTTCACGTTTAAATTTTCTTTAACATCACAACTGCGAAATTTATTCGCCAAATAATTATATGACCTACCTCACATCTTACTTCGAACGGGCTCATACACGCACCTACACGCAATTTGTTAACAGGCTCGTCAAACCCGACAAATCCCTTTGGGCCTCGCGACGCATAAACTATACAAATCACCCTTTATTTTTGCCATTGGGCTTTGACTAAAACTTGAGCCCAACAAGCCAAGTGTGTTGACTGTGACATTGGGTCACACAATAGAACAAACACACTCTTTGTGATTACTAGCAAACGCACCCTAAACTGTAAACCTTTCACCACACATTCAAACTAAACTTTGACAAGATTATAAAACATGGAGAAGAATCTTTAGTCCTTTCCTGCCACTCTTCCAAGTAACACAAACAAAACCACCAATAAGCCCCTTGGTTATACTCAAAACAACCTAGGATTAGTTAATTAGAAAGTACCACTAGTCATAACTTGTTCCCTACTAACCATCCATTCCCAACATGTAAAACTAGTGACCAAGGGATAGGCCACTCTTATGGATTTTCTCCCCTTCTATTCCCTATGAATCGGCAGTAAGAGGAAGGGCTAAGGGATCCGTATGACGAAACCCTTCTCCCCGCCCGCTCCATCCATTTGTCCTAATTGTATTAGTATTTGTATTAGATTATGATTGGAAGGACTAAAGCGCTCCAACAACGGGGGTTGTTAGTGGACTTAATGGTATTAGTATTTGTATTAGATTATGATTGGTATAAGTCAATGTGTTAGGGTATAATTATTGAGTCATATGTATTCTCACATTAGCCACTTATTCAATCAAGGTTTATAGAATACCTCATATGCTTTATATTTGTATACTCAGTTATCATCATCAAATGTCATTTACACTCATAAGCTTCAGTTATACCTATACCAAATAACTCTAAGAAAAAGGTTACTGCTCCAGCTCTCACAAACTTCATATCCAGCTAATTACGCCAAATGCCATCCACTTCTTACAAATAGCCCAAAATCCACACGCTCAACTAACTTGGATTGATTGGTTTAATAACCGGTGTAACGCGTTTTCGATTTACTTTAATTTGTTCTCTTGGTTTTTAGATAATACTTTTCATGGTGTAGATTATAATAATTCAACATTAGAACCATGAAAATGACCCGTAAGAATGGATTAGTCAACACGTAAACCGGTCTTTGTCTCTTTGACATTTCCAAAAAATATAATTAGTTGCAAATATGAATTTGTTGTTACTCTTGGAGAGTTCTCCTCGAGATCTTGTGGGTTCTACTATCGAACTTCATAAGCATGCTTTCGAGTCTCTCATTCCTTTGGCTAGCCGACGAGACTCGGGATTACAAACCCAAACATGCAAGGTGCAAGGGGTTGCTTAGTAGTAAAATGGCTTGTGACTATCAGTGTAAGATGTGTGAGATCTCAAGTTCAATTCATGCTAAGTGCAAACAACCCTGAAGTAGCTACGCCAACCTCTTGAAAAGAGAGGGTTTTACCCGGTTTGAGTGTGTGACGGTGGGTTTAAACTCCGTAGATTAGTCGGCCAATCATGGTTACAAAAAAAGTTCCTAGATATAATATCGATCATAATCGAAAACTTATAATTAATTGCGTTAAATATTTTTGTAGAAAAAGTTCATCTCAACCATCCATCCATCTTTCATCTAATGGCTATGATCAAAAAAAAAATAATAAAAGGAGGCAAAATTGACATTTAGCTCATTTAATATAAAACCCACTTTCCACATTTTTTAAAAAACAACATATCTGCAAACGGTAAATCTTCAAGCTACCGAAAAAAAACACCATCGCGACGAAGAAAAAAATTATCTTTCAATAGAATGCATTGTTATAACTTTCGACGAACTTTTTTTTCAAAATTCCGTCAGAAAAATCCACGGGATTCGTAAAAAATCCCATGGGATATCGTAAAAAGACGATTTTTTTTCCAAAATTTACGTCCAGAAAAATCCCA
The DNA here is from genome assembly GCA_014162995.1 of Artemisia annua. Taxonomy (NCBI): domain Eukaryota; kingdom Viridiplantae; phylum Streptophyta; class Magnoliopsida; order Asterales; family Asteraceae; genus Artemisia; species Artemisia annua. Next base: position 13,471 of record LBNU01025384.1, read on the forward strand.
CGGGTTCGTCAAACAGTCCCATGGGATACTTAAAAGAAGAAATTTTTTTTTTCAAATTTCCGGTCCCAAGAAAATCCCACGGGATAGTAAAAAATCCCACAGGATTCATAAAAAGATGATTTTCTTTTTTCAAAATTTTCGTCCAGAAAAATCCCATGGGGATACGTAAAAAGGACGATTTTTTTTTTTTCAAATTTGTGCCAGAAAATCCCACGGATCGTAAAAGACACGATAAATCACAGAAGGATTCAGTATGAATCCCATGGGATTCTGCTTTGGTGCCATCCCATGCGATTCATTGTGAATCCATTGGATTCTGTATGAAATCACAAGGGATTTCAATTGTGAATCCCACGGCGATTCGTAAAAAGATAAACATTTTTTATTCTAAAGAATTTCCGTCCGAAACAGGTATTTCGTAAAAAGATAACATTTTTTTCAAAATTTCCGCCAGAAAAATTACCACGGGATTCGTAAAAAGAATTTTTTTTTTCAAATATTTCCATCCAGAAAATACCTCGGGATTCGTAAAAAAATCCCACGGGGATTCGCAAAAAAAAGTTTTTTTTTTTTTTTTTTAAAAAATCCATCCACAAAAGTCCCACGGGACACGTATGATATATTTTTTAAACGATTAACTCATTTTACTATTCAAACGTTGCAAAATTGAAGTATTATTTTATGATATCAACTGAAAAACATAAAACTAAAAGAGTTATTACAAAATGACATACTAAAACATGTTTGTTTAATGTTTACGAAAAGAAAAATCACCAAAAGTAATCAGTAGTACGGAGTAATTCATAAAAAACAAAAACTTGACACTCTAATTCATATCAAAAGTGTTACGTGGTTTGCTTTGAGACCACACAAAAATTTGTAACACCTGTGTTAAAAACTATACTTAACTCTTGCATCAAAAGAAATATCTCTTGCAAAAACATACTACCATACTCATCTTCTTGAACAGTCCAACTGAAGAACGACGATGTCCGGTTACGTTCTCCGGAGATTTTTCGTTTTCCTCTTTCTTTCTTTTTCCTTCTTGTTTTGATCACAAATCTGTTACAACTGCTGTAACGATGCTGCTTCATGTTAGTTGTTTGACTGAGAATCTGCTATTGTGCGCCACTTGTGATGGTGATTTTCACGGTGATTCTTCAGCGTCTTCATATCATGAGCGTTGTACTGTTTAGCGAATAGATAATCACATATCCGACCACCGTTGATCCGGCCACCACGAATCCCGTCACCCCCGACCTCCCCCCACACACACCACAGACCATGGACTGAATTGTGTATATCGATGATGATGATTTAGATGAGTTTGTAGTCAGATCTATGTTAATTTGCTTGAATTGTGTGTGGTGAATGAATTAGTTCTAGTGTATGGTGAAGTAAAAAAGTTCAAAAACGCCCCTCTTTGTTTTATTAATTTAAATAATGATTAAATCTAGCCATTGGATCAAAGTTAAATCAATGGTCAGAATTGGTTTATTTGTTCTTTAAGAAAATCTTGTTTCGTATTGAACTTTTCTCGCGGGAGATTATTGTAATCTTTGTTGATGGGACCTCAAAAACATAAGAATGCTCATAATGTCGTTGAAATTTATGGCTGATCTGTGATAATGTGAAAGGAATTTCATTTTCGGACTACACAAACAGATCAGGTTTAAAATTGTAGTAGTACTCATGCATCATTTCTTGTACTTTCCCAGAATAGCCTACTAAGAGATATCTTTGTGGGACAATATAACAAATTACTGAAATTAGTATCTCTACCCAAAAAAATATAACAAATTAGTGCATGTCATGAATCACCCTTTCAAACATCAACCTCTTTTTTTATCAACTAGTATCTCTGAATCACATAATAAGTGTTTACTATATATCTCTCGTACATTTTAATAAAATCAGGTTAAATTAATAAAATTTTACTGTCACCTTTTCGATCGGTTAAAACTTAAAACTGAAAAGTTGTTTTGGAATAAACTAAAATACTAAAGCAAACAACATTATGAGACGATGAACTAAACAAATGGTACGATTTGAAAAGATTTAAACCAGTTAAGCGCGACAATTTCCACCGATGTACCCCATGGCTCATGGGTGAATCCAACGGCGTTTCAGCATTTAAGAATCCTTGAAAATTTGATTGTACGCTCCTTAGCATTACCCAATGAACATAATAGACTTAATCAACTAGGCAGAGTAGGTTGATCTTGACAACAAGATGGTTGTTCAAACTACAACTTGGGTCTTATATAGAGATATATATCGGAATAGATATGCTTTGATTCAAAACCTCTTCGTAAAGATACGTTAGGTGATGAAATTAGAATTTTATCCCACTCGTGGATCTCACATAGGAGTAGGATTTCACGCCCGAACTGGATCGATTGGCTTACCAATCGTAAATTTGATTGTACAAATACCATGTAATCTTCATCTAGCTTCTTGCTAGCTTAATACAAATCGTTGTTAAGAAAAAAAGCATTTAACACTTTTTATTTTGCCAGTCTCCTCTTTTGATAGGTATTCCGGGGGTGCCTCTATTTAACAGGTTGTAAGTTTTAAATGATTAAATATGTTATTTGGGACTTGATAATCTTGTGATTATATAGTAAGTTTATTAAATAACGACTCTATATTCTCACGATAATAGAACTTTTGGGTCTCGAAAAGTTAGCATGGTAACTTTTAATGCTAAATTGACCTTACCGTAAAACCGGCCCTGGTGATCAATCAACATGTAAAGTTACATAGTTTAAATAATTATCAAATCGAGTAAATTTTATCATTGCCCTACCTCCACTCAAAAGAAGCCCTGGAAACAAAGCAACAATTAAAACATGGCTAAGGTGGCTAGCTTCCCATTTCTATGTGTTTGCCGTAAATTGGACATCCTAACCTCTCATCTTTTTTTGCCTCTAAGGGCTAAACACAGAGTACGTGCCCTAGAGGCCCATATCCACATATGCACACAACTGCCTCGTTTGAGAATGCTTCACTAATGGGACTTTTGATCTAACGTATAAGATAAAGTTTATGTGCATGCCAAGTATTAGTAAACTCATAATAATTTAAAAGGATAACCTTGATGTCATATCATTATTTGCTCTAGCTAGAGTCATAACAAAGTTAAGTCACTATATATCATAAATTTAACAAGCTACATTAAAATGGTTTTATATATATACTCATATAATAAAATGTGGATACATAAGAATTTCAGGAAAAAGCTAGAGGGAGATGGCTCTAATATGATTATCACAGTTGACTTGGTAATTCTTCATCCTTCCTGGCCGAATTCAATCCATTCTTTCTCTAATGGAGGAAATCATTGACCTTTAACCTAAATCATAGCACGTCCCCACATGGCCACATACACACACAACATTTACAATGGCAAACTCTTCTTGTTCACTCATAAAATATATTCAGGTTTTTAGTTTTTATACAAAAATTGAATTTCCTGGTTTAATATGTCATTTTATTGAAAGCCATAAACTAAAATTCTTAAAGATTGTTCGGCATAATAACTCAACATATCAAAATCGTTCGTTAGAAAAACAAAAAGGAAAATGTAGTATATATTCTTTACAAATTCACTTTAATATAGCTCATGATCAGAGAAATCAAGCAAAAATCAAACTTTCTGATAGTGTATGATGTGTTTCTGTTTGATCCTAAGTTAATGAAAGTAGTATTTGTGTTTCGAATGTCTCGTCCTACATACATTTATTGTATAACGTTAAATATCCATCAAGAAGGCAGTCTATCTTCTCAAGATATGGCAAATATTTCTACCTAGAAGTTTTACAATCATTACACATGAGGATATCAATATATACAATCACACAAACAAATTTAGACTGCCATCTCTTGATGTCGGTTAGTGCTTGGTAAAAAGTTGATTTGAACTTATTTATTCGACATGCTTGTAAATAAATGAATAATATATAACAGCATAATAAAAAAGTAAAGACGTGACAATGCCTAGATAAAATCGGAGGTGATGTTAATGATTCCAAACTCCAACCTCCAACCTCTTACACTTTATTAGTTCTTATTTCTTAATCATATTATTACTTTGAATATTTGCTATAATATCAAAGGGAACATATAAGCCAAAACACAATCATATTCATCTCATGCCACCCTATTAATAAATATCTTAAAAATACATGCATGCTTCTCATTAGTCACTCCAACATTGGTCTATCAGAATTCACAATGGAAATACGGTCCCAATATTGAAAATATATATATTATTAGTTGTCATGTGTGAATTACATTCCGCATGGAGGAATAATAATATTGTTTGATTGGTCTTACAAAATTTAAAGATGAGTTTTGAATACAAATATAGATTTAAATAAATAACTAGCGAAATCATCCAATAAGACATACCACTACTAAAAAAAGGCAATAGAGCCCGGTTGAAATACCACATAGATCCCGGTTTTGGGTGAGGGCTCAAAAGGGGGGGACTCTATGTGAAAGAGCAATAAAGCCCTGTTTAGAAAACGGGCTCTATACCTCATTTTAAAGCCCTGTTTTTAACTAAGGAACCTGGCTCTATGTGAAATCATTTGTTTAAAAAAAAACATAAAACCATGTTTTCTAATCATAAACATGGCTCTGTTATAGAACAAATTAATTAAAAAAATGCTAAATTCAGCCAATAAATTAAAACTTCAAGAAAAAAAGGTCATGGTTTGAAATTTTCATATGTCATCCATTATACAAAATCCTAAGCAGAATTATCTATACAAAGCATTTGAGTTTAATATAAGCTACAATCTTGAGTCTGCACTTAGAATTCGCCACCTTTTTCCAACCAATGAAACTGCTAATCCGACAAATTAAACCAAAAGGATGGAAGCGATAGCCACACGTTTGAGAAAGAAAGCAGCTTAATCATCCCAGCATAGTTTTAAGTCTGGTGAGTTGCTGCAAGACTGACCTGGTTGACATAAATGGAGGCAGTAGCAATCAATAAATATAAAATAACCTAAATATGCACATTAAGGGTTGCTACAATTACTAATACAGCAATGATGCATCCTTGTTACATGTATCTAAGATTCTAAGATTCTTATGCATAACTCATTTGTTAAGGAATTGAAAGAGTAATAATAAAACGAAAGAAATCTTACTTGAATCGGACCATTTCAAATAAGACTGCAATGAAGTTTGCACTACAGTTGTTTTACTCTGATGTTAGAGTTTCACTTCACAAAACCTTGTTTAGGATAGAACGTGAAAATTCTTACAATAGAACCCGCATATCCTTAAAAACCAACCTGAAAAAAAAATTAACAGTCAAATCAAATAGAGTTTATAAGAATAACAACTCCAAGTCTGAAAAAACAAGTAAACCAAATACTTAAATACGAAAGTATCACGTAAACTATAATTTACATACATTTTATAAGCACGCCAGCAAAAGCTGAATGATATTGTTAAAAGATATCTATAGCTTGATAAGCGACGCCACAACCAAATCATAGGGGCGCATTTTGCCAAGAAAAACTAGCTCCAAACTAAGAATTGGAACATGGTATTAGCCGATAGACAGTTGGCCCAAGCCTGGTCTGTGGGCTTAGGTTTAGAAACCTGGCTTAGAAATGCATATGACCCATCCATCCTGCAAATTTTAATACTTGAATCAAAAACAGTTCAAAAGAATCAAAACATAAGTCTGAAAAATCAAAGATATACCTCTCCACATAGGCAAACCTATGCTACCTATGTGCTGATGTGTAACTTCATAAACGTCATCACCAGCACGGAAAGCACACATTGTCATGTTGTTGAAGTAATTATTACATTGGGAACAAATCAACAATTTTTAAAGAGAAGTCCATGTTTCCTCTCACTTGTATAACTGAGGGAAGTACTCACTTTGGCCTTGAACAATTTGAGTAATGGACTCACGAGAACCTGCAGTGAAAGTATTCATATGATTAACTCATTTATGAGTGAATTTCTTGTAACATAAATCAAACGAAAGATTATACCTTTAGTCTTGTAGGAAGCAAAATGCATCAGATAGAGAACAATTCATGACGCATTTCTACCGCAACTAGAAGGATATATTCAACTATATATTTTTTTCTTACGACCATTGTTACCCGTCAATTGAATGGGACAGATTAAGCATCTAAATTTATACACTTGTACCAAAAAAGTTATACAGTAAATGAAGTAGAAAGTGTTTCAAGGTTCCTCATAGAATCTAAGGTGTTGCAATATCAATAATCAAAACCATTCACTAACAGAAACAAACAGGTAAGATCCATTGATATGATTGTCATATATCACTTAAGCATTTCATCAAGCACGTTGTATTCAATTAGATTCAAATATACTGGAGTACTTACTGTGAATCCTTATATGTACTGCATATTGAAACTCAACAATAAAAATGCCTAAAACAAACTCAACATATTGAAGAACATATGCTAGTATCTAATTGCTAGAAAAATGATCAGTAAAAAACATTTAGCTGAATAGTAAATAAAATGGATGTTATACCTCCTAACTAGGAATTATGGTGGCGACACGGTGGTGGTGATGCGCGACGTGGCCGCGGTGGTGGTGCGCTGCGAAGAAGGCGGTGATGATGCCCGGTGTGGCCGCAGTGGTGGTGCGCTATGACGAAGGCGGTGATGGTGCGCGATGGCGGATTGTGGTGATGATATCTAGTTTTATGCTGTATGTAGATCTGGTAGGTGAAAAGGAATAAAAGGAATGCAAAGTGAAAAAAATAGGAGGGAGAAATCCCGCTCATTGCTCAAATGAAAAATCAAACTAAGTCTATACCTTTTTTGTAATAGAGCCCGGTTTTGAGAAGAAAACACGGCTTTAAGGGTTCAGAACATAAAGCCCGGTTTTTTTGTTAGAGAACATGGCTCTATGAGAAGAATAGAGCCCGGTTTCTTAAATGAAAACATGGCTCTATTGGTTTTTAACATAAAGCCCGGTTTCTTAACTGAAAACATGGCTCTAAACCCTTTTTTTACGGAATTCACTTAGAGCCCCTTTTTCACTAAAACTGGGCTCTATGAAGGGGGCTCTATTCTCAAATCTCTAGTAGTGATACACTCCTAAGCTAGATAGTTAAAGCATCCTCCTACAACATCACACTCACAACACACGAAAATAACACAAAGGACATGTCTAAACCGTAACCTTGCATGCCCTTACCAAAAGAGAATGTCGAATTAACGCACCTCAGAGTAACTTTCGGAAACGAAAATCTGCTTATACAAACCTCTAAATGTCTCGTAAAAAGTTAAAACGTGATCCTCATTCAGCAAATATGAATCCTCTCTCATTTTTCAAAACAGAACTTGTTGACACCTCTCGATCATTTTCATATGAGCAATGTCTAATTCTGTTTTCTACTTATGTTTATGCAGTCTCCACCTTGTTTCTAAATTGCCATCAAAGACGAAGATATATTTCATCAAATAAAAATTCTCTCCTTTTATAGATTTCCAATCAATTTAAACATCTTTGTTTCAAATAGTCTTTTTGCGTCTCACGTTCATGGGAAGATATTAATGGGAATAATGGGATAACTCAACCGACAGTAATGTAGTTCTATTTTGCAATATTTAAAAAAAAACGATTTTCTGATTGACCCGGTCATGTTACCGGTTCGTGGTTCAACCGTTTTAACCGGCGGTTCAACTGGTTTTTTCTCCAAACGGGCTTCTGGTTACCCAGCTGGTTCACGGTCTAGTTGGCCAAGTCAACCCAGGTTTTAAAACATTACTATTTTGTTTAGGTGATAAAGTTATTGTTCTTTTAAATTTTGTTAACCGTTTTTTGGTTTGTTCCTCATTTCGAGAATATGTGTGTTATTTTTTTTTATTTTTTTGTGTCAATATATTTGTTGGGGCAATTCAGTATTCAGTAGTCTCTGAATAAATTTGAATATCAAGTAGCCTAAGTATATTTAGTCAATGAGTAAAACTTAGAAAAACCCCTTTTGATTGGTTGAAGACAAAGGTATTCACTTCAGTGTCGATGCGGTTCAGCACCTGAAGACCAAGTCTCAAAGAAGGTGTTTAGTTCATTGAGGTTTGCCAATACCTCACTGAACGGTGTCTTGTCTTCTCAAACCTTAGATACTAATAAAAGAATCTTTAGTATCTATAAAGTCCAGACGAGAAAATCATAAAAGTTAAAGTGCAGAAAATAAGTCTTCATGTAAGTCAACACCTTTCCAACGTTGGTAAATGGGCGCAACAGTTGTCAACCTTGTTTTCTAAAGAAGAGTTTAACTCTTACTTAAAGTAGAATTATTTAATGCATTCCTCTCCTAACTATTAAATATCCAACACGTGTAAATATATGTTTAAGGAAACCATAACTCTTTGCTATAAATAGAATGTTTGTAGTGGAGTAAATGTCATCTCTTACAATTAATGGTTATAATTATTCAAGAGAGCATTTACCTCACCTTCTAACTTGGCCGCTATACATTCAGTGATCATACTTAAACAGTACTTTGGTTCGTGCTTGAGTTAAAGAGAATATCATCAAATTGTTATTCAACTGAAATTTTTATTCTGCAAACAATTTTTGTAAATTTTTTTTATTCATTTTAATTAAGGATTTAAATGTTAAAAAACTTATTATGTAAAGCGTGTTTAAAAACGCAAGTTATTTGTTTGTTCACAAACTATTTTGAAACTACATCTTTGTCACGGAAAGTGGTTCGATAATTGAGGTTATTATTTGCAACTACTTTAAAGAAAACAATAACATTTGTCATGAAAAAACTAAGCTGATGAATTGAAATTTACGAATATTTTGGGGCAAAATGAATTAATGGAAAGACAAATACCTACCGTCCCTTAATCCAAGGACCAAACCAAAAAGTTAAAGCTTTTCATTAACTTATCTGCACGCACAAGCACAAATACGCACTAACCTATGTACATAAATAGTTAATTATTAACTAGTATTTAGTTAATTAATATTCTTCATGCCACTTGGCATCTAAGGACTAACATTGCCTCCATGGACCAACACCGTGATCGAAGGCTAGCCCATGCCGGACCGCAACCGCCACGTACAGATCGAATTCAACCCTGGTTCGAGATGACATCATTCACTTGGTCTAACTTGGGGTCCACATTCCACTACTTACTCAAACCTGGCCCATCTTAATTATCATGCCATTACATCAACATGGTCCGATTTTGTTAAATTTACTACACCTTCTGTCTCATTATTATTATCCACTGTTAACTTTTGAAGTCTTTATGTTTAAACTTTTAACGTTAAATATTTGTATTTGTGTTATACAATATTAGATTCAAAATATATAAATTGATTGGGTATTAATGTATTTTCATTGACATAATTTTTATTAAGCATTATATAACACAAATAAAAATATTTAGAGTCAACATTGAAAAATAAAAACTTCAAAATTCATCGGTGGACGATAATTATGGGATGGAGAAAGTATTACTTTCTGCAAAGTATTTTCTTCGTTTTAAAATAATTGTTCATTTTTAAATTTGTAAAGTTTTTTTTTTTTTTTTTTTTTTTTTTTTTTTTTTTTTTTTTTTTTTTTTTTTTTTTTTTTTTTTTTTTTTTTTTTTTTTTTTTTTTTTTTTTT
>LBNU01025384.1:23443-64060 GCA_014162995.1 Artemisia annua
CCCTTTGCATTCATCATTACCTTTTGCACACCAAACTTTGCCCATGCATTGCGTACATAGTAATCAACAACAGGAAACGCAAGGCGTTGACCAAGGAAGTAACCGTAGAGAGTGTTCTCAAACCTCGTGTTCACCTCTTCCACTACTTTCATAGGAACTGAAAGGTCAACATCATCCTTCTTTTTGCTACATTCCAACCTCCGAAAATTAGCCGCTGTTTTCTGAGGTTCATTAGAAGTAGCACCCGCATAAGTAACCGACTTCACTCCAGTACCACTAGCAGTATCAACCTTGGGAGCATTAGGATCAACATTTGCACTCGAAGGAGTACTCGTAAGGTCAACTTCATTAGCAATACACTCACGTTGAATGGCTTCATCAAAGTTTTTATGCGCATTAGCTAACAATCGTTCCACATTAGGATGAAGCTGCTCCACGTTAGCTTCACCCTCAACGTTACCTTCAACATTAGAGATATGGGGAGGAATAGTAACATCGGAGTTACCATCCTCATGACAATCATTAACCACGTTAACATCATGTTGAAGATCAGAATTGGGCTTATTCCCACCCTCACCATCCACGCTAACCCTTCCACTAGACTTAGAGACATCAGGAGTAACCTTAGAATTCAAGAAACCCTTACTAATCATCTCCCTAAACCCACGAACAATCAACAAAACAAACAGCCACAACTTATATGAAAACCCTAACTAATCGTTAGGGTTTTAAACGATTAAGCAGAAAAATCTAACCAACATCCATGCTAACGATCCAAAACTAAGTATAAAGATAAACGATTAAGCAGATAGACCTTAGCGAATAACGATTTTTAAAACCCTAATAAACGATTTTTTTAAAAATCCACTAAAACCGTGTGAACGTAGCTTAAACCAATCAAGAACTAATTAACAGGAATGTTAATCAATAACAGGATTAGAATGAAGCAAAGATCACAAGCGATTAGGCAGAAATTGAAAAAAAAACGATTAATGGTTTAGGGATAAAAAAATCGCCACAGGGGAGTCGAGTTTAGGGTTTTTTTAATAAACCTGAAACTAAAATATCCACCATTCAAATATCTCTACTGATTAAACTTTATTTTGTTTGGTTAAAACACAAAATTAACATTTATTTTGAGACATCAAGCATTAGTCATTTTTCTTTTCTTTTTTTAGATTATTAAATTCACTACCAAAAGTTTGGGTTAAAATACATGATATTCTCCTTCCAAACTTTCCACTTTCGGAAGTTTCGAAGGCATAAGGTTTGCAGTTTCGTCATACACATCCTCTAAGTCACTTTCACTATCTTCCACAGTTGTTGCAATCGACTTACCATCCTTATTTAAATCAGCCCCTGTCGTACTCGTCCCAAGAGAACTTGTGGCCACGTTTGGAAGGTTAGCCACCTTATCAGCCAAATTGGATATACCTTAATTTTCACATAACTCATGATCATTTTCAACCGTCTTAAGTGCATCAAATGGGTTCAAAGTACTTGCCGCTGGTCTATACGTTTCAGAATTCATCTTCGTACCATTTGTCATTCTTTTTAGAGACATGTTGATATACCTGTTTAGTCTACTTAAAATTGAAACTTAGGACCTATATTATAACCACAAAATGCTCTTTTAGGAGCTTGTTGAAAACTGTCATTATTCTTGCAATTTTGCTTTTTAGGTTCATTAACAACTTGTTTCGTACGTGTCATGTCATCATGACCAAAAACTAAACACATTCCACACCTAGGTGGTTTTCATTCATATTCCACCCTAACCGTATGAAGCACATCACCCTCATCCTCCAAATTTTTGATTAGAATAACCATGTTATCCTTAAGCTCCCGATCAACTCTAATATCAATCAACGCACGGGCATAATTCAAATTCTCCCACGATTGCATGCACATAGAGCTAGTGTAAAAATCAATCATAATCGGATTACCAAGTCTAGTGGCCATCGCACTCAATACATCCTAAGTAAAGGTCACGATGGGAATATCATGTATTTTAACCCAAACTGAAATTGGGCACAAGTATTCTTTCAACAAACTTGCATTAGGCGTTCAATTCTTTAATATAATAGGAACAAATTAAATAAACCATGGTCCATTCTCCAACACTCCGTTCATACCTTCAACCGAAGAAAGCTTGAAAAAGGAATTTAGGCCCTTTGAGTTCGTCATGGCACAAACAATACCAGATTTCTTCCATGTAATTCTCAACAACCGGAAATCCTACTCTCTTACCCACAAAATAATGATATAAGCTGAATTCAAATCTCGAGGGAACTTCCAAAATTGAGGATAATGGAATTTAAACTTCAGTCCTCTCATTATTTGGTTTACCCGTATCAAATGATCTAAAGTTCACTTTTCGCTTTCATGCCTCATTTGTCACTAAACTAACAAACGAGACTTGATCCACGTTAACCGTATCATCTTTCCTAGCCGAACTAGCCCCAATTTCAGCCCCTCCCATACAAGAGTTTGGGATCTCACAGCGACTAGTTCCAAGGTCATGACCAGCAGCTTGTTCACAATGTGATGGTTTCCCTTGTGTTACTCTACTAGGGTCTAATGGCTTCTTATCATCTCCCAATAACATGAGTTTTCCTTCTGGCATTGAGTTTCATTATCACAATTTTCAGCTAAAGAAGAAGGATTTGGGCTAGCATGTTCGTCTTGGAAATGGTCCTAGTCCAACAATACATGATCCCAAATCAGCACCCTTGTTATCAACAGTTGATGTAACCTCTAAAACTTTTTCCTTTGTACCAGCAACACTCCCCTCAAAGTCAGTAACACCCACATTAGTTTTCAGAGTCGACCCATCAACATTCGACGCTTTCTTCTCCCTTTTTTTTATCATTCTTACGTCCACCCCTTCTCCCTCCTAAGCCAAAAAATCCATGCTTCATCATTACACCATCCAAACAAACCCTAGTATCCTCATAACCTTAATTCATTCCACCGTCCCAAAGAACCCAACAACAATCAACAACAACGCACAACAAACCCTAAAACTAACAAGCGACCAACAACAACACAAGGAATACTTTATAAAGGTCGATTTGGTTTGAAACCCTAATCGACTTAACAATAGTAACGACCAATTAATGCAACAAACTTAACAATTAAACCAGAAAAACACACTGCATGCAACAACGAAACCCTAAAAAAATTAAACCTAATCGATAAAATAAACCTACAGGAAGAATTAAACTAGCCGTTCTACACCACGAGATTAGAAAAACGAACAAGCTTAATCTAAGAACTAATAGGTTAATGAGATCGATTGAGGAAGAAAGCAGTTCGGATTGTCACGGTTTTTTAGTCGCCAATGTCGCTAGAGATGAGAGAGGAGTTTGTGATTTGAGATCCCAGATTAAAAGAACTACGTGTCAAATATCTAGTGAAAGAGTAAATCTTTTATTTGATAGTTTCTATGTGTGGCTTCACTTAAATGCACTTTTATTGTACTTTTTTTCCCTTCTATGCAAAGATGTTTTTTCTTTTACATTTGAATACTCACAGAGTTCACTGGCCAAATTCTTTGACCCAACAATCTGATATTCGGAATAAAAAAGAAAATACAGATAATGCAGTTGAGAGAGGGAAACGTAAAATATGTGTAGAATCCTTATTTAACATCCATTATTCATTGATTCAATTCATAGTGTTTTAAAATAATATATACTATATATTAGTAAAAAAATCACAAAATTTTATTTCATTGATCCTTTTAATAGAAACCAACGACCCCAAAGAGGAAATCTTCCTACACATTCTTTATGGTCAGGTATGTGAGTGTGTTTTGTGTGTGTCCTTTAAGTCATCTCATGCCGTCACATTCTTAAATCTCACATCTCTCTCTCTCTCTCTAGAAATCTAAAAGAGATATAACCTAATATTGTTGATATATTTATGTGTTTGTGTGTATAGAAATACATATATATTGTTGTTGTCTCTATCAGTAGCTGGTAGCGGAAGGTGGAGTATTATTAGTATATGACCGCCACCTTTTTTCCGCATCATCTTCCTCAAAGTTTTAGCAAGAAACTTTTCCGGCAATTAAGTAAGATTTAGATACACTTTGGATTTTATATATGTTCTTGAAACCAAATAAAACAAGTTTGTTTTTTTGTTGTCATTAGCTTTAATCTCTTTGGGATCTGATGTTATTTAAGACAGCAAAACAACAAACATCTTTTCACTTCAATTCCCAAGGAAAATAAAACTACTTTTGGGTCCCAAACATTTACTTTTCTTCTCTCTTTGTTTTTTGTCTCCTTTGCTTGCTTATTAATCGAAGAAGAGTGGATCTTGTAATAAAAGAAACCCATTGAATCTCTCTCTTTGATAATCATCGACTTGTCGAAGAATAATCAGATCTGTTTCGAATCAATCCGAAACTATTTGCAAGGTGTTGTTTGTTATACTTCATCTTCTTCACCATCTTGTTTGTTTAATGTTTCTTAATTTATGTATTTCTGTGTTCTTTTTTTATCCTGTTTAAGCTTCTTTAGAATGATCATTTCATATGAGAAGCTTAATCCCTTGATTAAATATTTCGTTTTAGTTTTTTTTGCTTCCGCGAACTTTATATATCGATATTAAAGGAGATAATAGTTTCCCTTGTTTCATAAATAAAAGGATTATACATGATCGATAAAATTTATTGAATTTCATTTTCTTAATTCGTCTTCATCTTTTATATATCTTTCTGGTTTGAGAAAAAAAATTCTAACTAGATTTCTAAAACCAGGCGATAATGAACACAAAAAGGAACTTCTTGATTGTTTATGTGCACTTCTATATTTGTTTACCTTAAGGTCTTTTTGTACGTTTTAATGTCTAGTTGTAATTTCTTGATTATGAATTATTATCAGGTATTCACTTTGTTGAGTGGTGCAAAACTCAAGTGTCTTTCCTCAAGGAAAAGCAAACTTGAGTAGTTTTAATCTTGATCATCAAGTCATAAATTGGTGCTTCTCTCATGAGAATTCATGGCAGTAACATTGTCCACACATGGATAGCATTTCATTTTGTTTCACATCATTTACATCCTACCCTACACCCTCTTTTCTTCTATCTTGATTTGCATATTCATCTTCTTCAAAAATAGCAATCTTTCTGCATTTTAAAAAGTGCTCCTTACCAAACATTTGTTTGAGCCTTTTTAGATATGAAAATATACTCATAACACCTTGTCGTCTTGGTAATTATGTTGACAAAGAGGTAGGCACTTGCATGAGTTATTTTCTTCTACGGTAATTATGGAATCTTTACAGTTCAACATCTATTGCAGTTAATATATGTTCCACTTGTGCTAAAATAAGCAATTAGGTTGTTCCTTCTTCACCGGAATGTTGATAATTCCTATCTTCACAAACGGTCTTTGTGATACCAAGAAATTTTTCTATACAAAACCTTTCATTTTTCAGCCCTCACAAAGCGTGCCAGGAGCTTACCCTCTAAGAACATCATATTCTTTTTGTGTTAGATAATTACTAGGTATACTTGTCTCCAAGTTACTGTGGAAGAGAATTTAAGAATTTTTGTTTAGTTTTTTACCCAAAAAAAGAATTTTTGTTTAGCTAAACTGACTCACTCCAGGAGTCAAGCTAGGTTTTAGGGTATGAGTGTTTGATCACAATACGATTTGATTAATAACTGCTTTTTCCTTTATTGACATTAATAACTATATATTTTACCTGTAGATCTGAAGTAAGTTACACGCTTTTCAATAATCTGCTTCGTTTTTGTGTCTTATGTGGGTTAATAGTTTATACTGCATGCATTATAATTAGAACTGTTATAATTAGAACTGTTTCATAGTGTTTATAGACAAGGGAGCTTTTTTTTTTTTTTTTTTTTTTTTATTTTTTATTTTTTTTTTCTGTTAATAACATACGATGTCATTAGCTAGTCTGAAAGCTTTGTCTCAATATTCATTTTTTTTTCGTCGTGAAGTTCTTTTAAGATATGCACACATGCAATTACCTCATATAATTCGAAGTACTGGCAGCAAACTCTTAACGCATGTAAACTAGCTAGAACTTTTTAAGTAAGTTCAATCTTGTTAGCATCTAAATTTCCACTGCTGCTTTCTTTATCTACATTTGCTATTACATTGAAAACTAATTTAATGTTTTTCAAACATTTTTAGGAGATTAAGCATCCTGACATCTATCATGGGCTAATAGTAGGAAAATGAATGTAGTACAAATTGCAACATTTATAAGAAGTTGACAGTGTCATCCTATTTCTTTAGGTCACAATCTACTTGTGCTCTTTATAAACATGCTAAGAAATATGTATAGGTGTTATACAATATAATAGTATTAACAAATACAGTGCGCTCATTAACTTCACATACATTCCTTCTCTTTTTACTGATAAACTCTTATTTCTTGCCACGGATTCAGCATCAGCAGGCTGCATTGATAAAGAAAACATAAGTGGGAATTTAGATAACTTTTATTTGTAGATTAATGGTTATACGTTAACAAATACTTACGATTGCGTGTTTGCATTTTTCAGGTTTTAGATATTCATACCTTTGAGAGTATGGATACATTTTCACATGTACCTCCTGGTTTTAGATTCCACCCTACGGATGAAGAACTCGTGGATTACTACCTTAGGAAAAAGGTTGCATCAAAAAGAATTGATCTTGACGTGATCAAAGATGTTGATCTCTATAAAATTGAACCATGGGATCTTCAAGGTAAAAGAAATTCAACATGAACCAAATCAGAAGTTCCTAGAAATTTGCATTTCATTGTGATTAAGCTATGCAATACAAATTAGGAATTCATTAGACATATTATGGATGCTAGGTTTTCAGTGCTCTAGGCACTTATATGCTATATATGATTAGCATAATATAATGGTAATTCAAATTGTTTATTGACTCCGATATTATGATATTATTACAGAGTTATGCAAGCTAGGAACTGAAGAGCAAAATGAGTGGTATTTCTTTAGCCACAAGGACAAGAAATATCCAACGGGAACTCGCACCAACAGGGCTACAAAGATTGGTTTCTGGAAAGCCACCGGACGAGACAAGGCCATATACTCAAAGCATAATCTGGTTGGCATGAGAAAAACCTTGGTGTTTTACAAGGGTCGAGCTCCTAACGGTCAGAAATCAGACTGGATCATGCATGAGTATAGATTAGAAACGAATGAAAATGCAATGACTCAGGCAAGTGACATCTCTATCTTTCAACATTCCAGATCACCTATATGTACCTTATTTTTTTTCCAAAAGCTATGCATTCAACTGACATGGCTTTAGTTTCCACTTCAAGGTAACCTGAGAGACATCAGGTTTAATCCCATCTAATTCAGAAACCAAAAGAAAATAAAAAATAAAAAGACTTGCATATATCCATGGGTGGAATACCCATGAAGTTTGTAAGCATATCTGTGGAAATCATTTGTCTAGTGTTAAAAAAAATAAATAAATAAAAATCTGCTCTTCAAGTGCATCATCCTAATAGTATTTCACTACACCAAAATTGTTATTAGTGACACACAAGACAGTGTCACTAGAAGCTCGAACTAGTAGTCACTAGATGTAGCCACGTCTCTAGAGAGTGTCACTAGAAGTTCTTTGAGAAGATTTTCTGTTAAATATGTTTGCAAAATCCAAAATATAACCATCGTTTCACATTTTGTTAAATTTATCGGTTAAAAAAGAACTGGTTAATTGGTACTCTTATTTAATAATCATATATAGTGTCACTTTGTGTATGCCTCTAATGTTTTCACTAGTGGCACTTCTCTTATTTGTGGTGGATAAAATAGTGAATAGCTTAGCTTGATCAAATACATATCATGGTTCTGCTGACTGTTCCGATATACTTTTACACTAAGACCAAGAAGATGTCCTTCAATGATTTTGATTTGGTTTTAAATGTAAGTCATGTTTTATAATTTATTTGCAACAGGAAGAAGGATGGGTTGTATGCCGAGTATTCAAGAAGCGAATGACAACCGTACGCAGAATGGATGAACATGATTCACTGTGTTGGTACGATGAACAAGTCTCGTTCATGCCGGATTATGAATCCCCAAATCGAGTATCTCATCCCTATACTTCAAATAATTCATATCAGCATCATTTGCCTGGAAAATCTGAACTTCATCAAATGCAATATAACTTGCCTCATGAGCACTCCTTCCTCCAACTCCCTCAATTAGAGTCTCACAGATTTCAACAGCCTGTAGCTGCCAGCATGAATGCCTCATACACGAGCACTTTGCAGCCCCCAAATCAGGAATCTAACGTCAACGTAATTTATGGTAATAATAGCAATAATACTGGTGAACAAGATCCTCAAGTGACTGATTGGCGAGTACTCGATAAATTTGTAGCTTCGCAGCTCAGCAACGATCAAGATGCCGCTGTCAACAAAGAAAACAATTATTTGAATCCTGCTTCATCATCAATTCAAATGGCTGAACACATGAATTTGCTTCTAAGCGACTCTAAGAGTGATGAGATGACTTCAGAAGGTGCATCAATATCTACCTCCACTTGCCAGATTGATCTTTGGAAGTAAAATAAACAACTTTTAACTTCTTGTTCATCAAGAGAAAAAAGAGACATATCATAGAGATTTGATTAAAATGTATGTACTAATATATCTAAATTGTTGATCTATTTGATGTAAATAATAAAAGTATTATCACTGAAGCAGCTTTACAAAGTTGTATTTGTGCTAAGATATACCATAAATATTATTTTGATTCCAATAATGTGCTGTTTGATAAGAGAATTAATAAACTTAAGTACTTTGAAGTATATAAAAGCTGATTCCCAAGCTAACTGCTTGTTCTAGTCTATGTTAATAAAACATTTTTCTGATCCTCAGAGTGTTTATATTATAGGTAGTTTTTGTCGGTTAGTTTTTTAACGCAATCATTTTGTTGTATTTATGTTCCTCATCATCTGTTTATACTCATAGGAGGAAACATTGTCATGTTTTGCTGTAAACAAATAGAAATAAAAGATAGTCGTTGAAGTGAAAGAAATAAAAGATAGTTGTTGTAGTGAAAAAACTAAGACGAACTAGCAATGACAGTGTGTGTATATCTTCTAATAAATCCTGAATTGGTCCGCCGCCATTTTTTCTGCAGTGGTGTTCATTATCCAGAGAGAGCAAGAAGTCATATGATTTTAGGATGACAGACTGATTTATGATGTCAATATGTTAAAATTTCTACGGATATTAATTTCAGTAGAAGTCGTGAACTGACTGGAAGTACTGTGAGTTAATAAAGCATGTTTGTCTTGTGTACTCCGCTGATCTTAGGACGACAGACTGATTTATGATGTCAATATGTTAAAATTTCTACGGATATTAATTTCAGTAGAAGTCGTGAACTGACTGGAAGTACTGTGAGTTAATAAAGCATGTTTGTCTTGTGTACTCCGCTTATATGTGCTACTCTCCTTTGATTTCATTGCTACTAGGCCGTGCACTAACATTTTTCTACTAACGAATCCTAAATAAAATACACCATCTGATGAAAAAAGTAGTTAGGATATGAAATTTGGATTATGGACCAAGTACTTCACTTGTTGAAGAAGTGAAAACCTTGGAATTTAAAGAGAGGAAGAACTAGGTGAATAAAATCTATAAGAACTAGCTAGGTGAATAAAAAGATTGGGAGACGAAAATGTCAGTAGAAATGAAATTTAGTCAGTAAATGTCTTTAGCGGTTTTATCTGAACATATAAACGCGTCACAAAACATATTGTAACAAAGAATTGACCCACTGAAACATATGGTCACAGACTCAAAGTGACGCTTTTATGTGTCACTAAAAATATTCTAAAAATTATACCCTCACTTGCCAATAAAACCGAAATAGGAAGGACACTTCATCTTTTAAACAAAAAGGTAAGACACTTTAGATATACCATAAAAAAATAGGAGGATTGTATACATGCAATATAAACGCTGTTATATGTCAGTAAATATCCCAAATCTTTTACCTTCCACTGTCACTATATCTCAAAGACTGACACTTCATGTTTACCCATGAATTCATGCATGTCTGGTAAGGGAAAAAGAATAAGAAAAGGCATTTCAATTTCATTCATATATGGATGCCTTTTATTCATTGTTGTAAGAAGAAATGCAATCCCTTAGTTTGCAGTTGCACTATAGATAGGCTTATCCTAGAAACAAGAAGCCTCATATATGTTCAACGTATGGCAAACAACTTGACATCTTTTAGCATGGGCAAACATACTTATCTAAATGAAGATCAAAAAGATGTAAAAGATTAACTAGTGGAGTTCTGTTGAACTGCCATTGGATATCTATTTTAGCTTGTGAATCAAGGGCTCACAGAAACTACATTAGATATCGGGAACTACTTGCTTAGAAGCGGAAAAAACATGATAAAAAGATGTTGCCTGTTATGGCCAGTGTTTTCTACTTAAGGTGAATACAAAACTTGTCAAAAAGCATAAATGAATCAAAGTTGTAAAGCCTTTATGCATGAAAGCACTATGATCTGTCTAGATGTGTCATTAAAAAGTACTGATAACTGCGAAACAACAAAGATAACAAGAACGAACGATAAATGTTGAGACAGGATGTTTAAGATAGGAAACGATATTATGGTAAGTTTGACTATTGTGGGGGAAAATGTACTTACCATGAAAAGAGATGGATTCCGAGGTATAACCGAAGAATTCAACAAAGGAATCTAAAGATATACATGGGGTTTGTACCTGATAATGAACTGATGAAGTTGGATGGAATTGAGGTGGGATCTTAAGATCATGTTTATAAACTCTAGAGAAATCAAAAGACAAAGAATGGCATGAGTTGATGATTCTGTAATGAATCTAAGAAACAAAAAGGAGCTATAATAATAAGATGTTACTTTCGTTTGAGGTTAATAAGATTGTTGTGCGTTCACAATTTGTTTTTCCTTTTAAGCGATGCCAACTTCTCAGCAGACACCATCATGAGGCGTGCTCTTCTTGTAGTACTCATATTCTCACATAGTTAGAACTTGGAACACCTAAAATCCAAAAACAACCCGTTGACCAAGTTATAAGTTGAAAATTGAGATCAGGATTATTAGTTTTTTGGTTATTTTTGTGGTCCAGTTTGTTTTCCCTTATCAGGTTGTGTTTGATGATTAACACAAGCGACTTAAGGAGTTTGTAATCATACTCGTCGCATCAAGTCTCCATTTGATATAGTAGAGGACACATTTATTTTAATTTATATTTGCATACTTTAGATATTAAAGATATATTTGCCATCTAATTTATGCTTACTTGAACTTTTTTATAATTTACGAGCATAATGCGCCTCTTTATTATTAGCGCACCAGGATCACCGAAAACCACATGACAACAACTCTGATAATACCAAATGTAGTTTGAGTCATCAACCGATTTCTCTTGATACAGATGTAGGTGGTAATGTGGATGTTAACGAGGCTCCTGGTTCATTAGAACCTAATGGCGCTACACAGCCTAATGTGGAGCAATTGCTAGCTAATGCGCATAGGAATTTTGATGAGGCCATGAATAAAATTCAATGTGAGATTGTTGCTAATAATCCTCCTTCGAGTATTATAGTGTACTAATGTGGATATGAATAAGAGTGCAACTTCTGGTCTAATGCTCCAAGGTTGATACTGCTAGTGGTACTGGAGTGAAGTCGGTTACTTACGCGGTGCTACATCTAATTGAACTCAGAAAAACGCTAAATTTTTCGGAGGTTGGAATGTAGCAAAAAGAAGGATGATGTTGACCTTTCAGTTCCATGAAGTAGTGGAAGAGGGTGAACACGAAGGTTTGAGAACACTCTCTACGGTTACTTCCTTGGTCAACGCCTTGCGTTTCCTGTTGTTGATTACTATGTACGCAATGCATGGGCAAAGTTTGGTGTGCTAAAAGGTTAATGGATGAATGCAAAGGGGTTCTTCTTCTTTAAGTTCACTTCGAAGAAAGGTGTTGATGATGTGCTTGAAAACGGTCCTTGTTGATCAAAAATGTTCCTATTATCTTAAACCATGGAATTTGAACACAACTCTACTTAAAGAGGATTTGACTAACATCCCGGTGTAGGTCAAGTTCCATGATGTTCCCTTGCTATGTTTTTCTGATGATGTGCCTCAGTCTTCTAGCCACACTGATTGGCACGCCTAAAAGGTTAGATGCGTTTACAAGCCAAATATGCAAGGAATCGTTGGGCCGTAGTAGTTTGCTAGATGCATGATAGAAGTGAAGTCGGATGAGGTGCTTCGGGACAGCCTCACTGTTGAGATACCATTACTTGATGGTTCGGGTTCGACTATTGAGAAGATTCGGGTTGAGTACGAATGGAAACCACCTCGGTGTGATAACTGTAAGACTTTGGTCATACTCTGAGTGATTGTCCTAAAGTCCGTGTACCTCCAGTTCAATCTACTAAGTCTGTTAATGATGGTTTCATGACTGTCAATAATAGAAAGAAAGGTAAGCAAGGTGGCTCTACAACTCAGGGTAATAGAGGGTTTATAAACCAGTTGTGGGTAAGCAGTTTCAGTATCAACCCAAGAAGACTCAACTGAAACCTAAGAAGGTGGATGGCACTAGAAGAGGGCTTCTGATGCGCCTAGTACGAGTGGAACGAAGATTTCTACATCTAATCAGTTTGCTGCCCTTAATATTGATGATGCGATGCTTTGTACTCCGTCTAATGATAACTACAAGGATGTGGATGCTGTATTCAATGGAAAGTTAATGCGGATGAGTTAGTAAGAAGCTAGTACAATAGAATTAATAGGATGAGTCTAATAAGACAAGTAATACAATGGAAGTTAATGAGGAAGAGCTGAGTAAGGTTCTTACTCTATTGTTGAGAAAATTGGGTAACTTGAAAAGCTACTTATTGATGGTAGAGAACTCTTGTGGATGATCATGTCATCCTATCCCGTCGACTCTGCCACTAAAAGGGGTAACCATTTTCAAAGTGGGACAAATTGTGGTGTCTAATTCTGAAGACGAATGGTTCCAACCATTTGATGAGACTGCTAATCTTTTTGTGGGGCAAGAGTTTGAACAAGATTATGATGACTACGATGATTATGCGAACCAGGTGTATGATCTTCCGGTTAGGTTTGGATGCTTTAATGCATGTATGGTACCAAGCTTCAAGCTTAGGAAGTTAATATTTCGTTGTTCTTATGTTATCATTTGAGTTGTGGTTGATTGTCTAGTTTAGAATTAGGAGTATCTTGTCTATGTAAGCTTTAGCCTATGTAACGGGCTGAGATGTGGGACTTCACCCATATCCAATTGTATTAAAGTTTTTTTGCTATATATTACCAGGGGAATTGATTAGTAGACCTTAATTAAATGACTACTAATGGACCTAATGTCATAAATACTTGTACAGTGCAGCACTGTACAAGTATTTTATGCATTAGGTCATTAGTTAGTCATTTATTAGGTCCGTGTATCAAGGTTCTATTTACCAGGGTGCAGGATTACTCCCCTTTACCCAAAAAAAAAAAAAAAAAATATTTTATTCATCGAGATTTTAAGTTTAATGTATATTGTGTCAAAAATAGTGAAGTTTGTGGGATACCTTTATTGACGGTATGTTAGAAAGATTGTATCTGAACAAAGATCATACAATGTACCTAACAATATCGAGAACAAGTTAGGCATAGTCGATAGATGATCTAAGTCTTCAACGTTCCCTCTCCCAAACATGGTGACAAGTTAGATATGTGTATAACCTAAAGATGGCCACTTAACTTTGAGCTCGTAATCTTTGGTGCGATTGTTACATTTGTTATTTTGTTTATCCGGTGCAAACTTTTTTGAAGAGGAGACGCTAGCTTCATCTATTGTTATTTCGTTTATCAAGCATATTATCTTCCTAAACGGGTCAATTATGTTAATCATAGACCTAAAATCTTAAGCTACAGTTGGAAGCCTTGGTTTGAGAAATAGATGGCTGATGTAATGTTAGTATGTTTCTATATTCGCATTGCTTTGTGTACGTTCTTAAGTCCTGCTAGCATTTTTTCTTTGTAAATCCAAATATAATAGTATTAAGGTTGAAATTATTGAATACCACCTACCATAGTTACAATTCCATGTGATAAACTCATTATATATATGGCTGATGTGCTAATTGTTATCATAGCAAAGATGGTGATTGCTGCTGCCGGATGCTTGGGGTTTGTGAAATAAGTAAAGGTGATCAAGTTGTGGTGTCCACTTGAAAAAAGGGAACGAGTAAAGTTCAAGCAATATGGTTCCATTTTTGCTTAGGAATCCCAAATACGGTTTATCTATACCATATTTAATTCTATGGCTTGTTTCTAGTACGAGGGAAATCTGGTATCAGCCTTTGATGACTGACAAGTAAATCTCGAACTCTACAGACCATTCTGCAAGACCCGTAAAGACTGAAAACACTAGCCCTTAACAATTTTGGGTTATATGACTAAGGCTGATGACTTCAGTGAGTTTGCAATTAACCAGATTTGTCCATCTTTTAATGAATCTGGCTACAAACTCAAATCAAAATAGAAATGTTGGTTAGAAATGTTGGCATCCTTATGATGCATGGGACCAGGGTGATCCCACCGATCTTCACCTTTTTGTAGAAGCTGCTCATTACTTCAACACAAGATAAACACGCTAAAGTTTCAACAAAAGTATAATTAACAAATTAAATAACACTAGAAGATAACCGCGCAGAGCGACGGTTTATAGCAGGAACTTGTGAACTTGTGTTTCGGTTTTGGTTTCTCGGTTATCAATTTTTGTGGTTTCGAATTGAGCGTGTCAGATCCGTTTGGCGGTTTAACATATTGTTTGAACACACCCATTCATAATGCTAGACTTTATATAAATCAAATAGTCATATTGAACAACGGAAAAACATTGCCAACTAAAATATTTATAATCACAATTGTCTAATGAAAAACGTTGTCACTGATTGAAGAGTTGAAATATGCGAAATGAAATTCTTGACTCCGTAAATCTTTTGTTACAAAAAATGTAAAAAAAATTAAAAAAACATAGTTCACCGGAAATTTTTGTTTTAAGATACATGTCACAATGCACAGATACCCTGCTAATAAATTATCGTGCACTTTGCTCCACTATAGGGAAGAACAACAATACAACATCATTTGAGGGAATTAAAATAGTGAAATTTGGTTTTCAAGTGTCGTGCCTTGGGCACTCTATAAAAGTTTTGTTTTATAAACAATTAACACAATACTCTCGTATGAAAATTTCCATTGAAAAAGAATCATACTTTAACTAACAATGTTTTGACGAATGACATAGTAAATTGGGTAAACAATATCAACGTTATCCGTTGTGATGAGTTTCTTTCGTGTAATAAATCTTACGAAACAAACATTAACACAGAAATTTAAAGCTCTCATCGCGTCGTCTAAATGTGGGTGTCCACGAAATTTTCTTCAACAACAACATACATAGGCGCTTAGTGTTCGATATTTCCTTCCTCGGAACAAATTTTCATCTTTTTGACTTATTTACACATAAACATTGAATTATTAAATATGTTGCATATATTAGTTAATAACTTTTCACTTCTTTTGTCAAACTTGCTTAAATTAGTTTATAGATTAAGAAACAAAAGTACTTACATGCTTTATAAGTAGTTAAGATAAAGTGAAAACTGCAAAAATCATCCATGTGGTTAGCTCAAATTGCTACGTAGTCTCTGCCTTTTCGAAAGTATAGTGATCGTCCCTGTAAAAGACTTTGGGTTGCATATTTAGTCCTTGCTCGAATTTAGATGACTAAAATACCCTTTGGTTAAAGCGAAAGAAGACAAGCGTATTTTAGTCAATTCACTATAACCAAGGACGAAATTGGCAACTCAAGGTTCCCCACAATGACGATGTATGCATTTTCGAAAAAAATAAGTGCGGCTGCAATTTGACAAAACCACGAGGATGATTTTTGTAATTTTCTCAACATAAATTACACACAATAACAATTTATAATTATATTTTATCATATAAAATATTTTTTAGGTTGTAACTTTTTATAATTATACTAGCCTCGTAGCAGCGCATTGCGGCAGCGAGTACCTGAGTTCACATGTCATGCGAAAATAGTGACGACATAAACGTAAGAGTATCTCCAATGGATAATCATATAATATTTACTAACTCCTTTTTCAACATAACAGGGTACCCGCGTGTTACGCGGGTACCCAGTGATTAAAGTCCATGCACCAACAAAACAATAATGAAGAGCTAATTAAATAGAGAAAAACAAGAAGAAAATGATCCAGGTCCAGCCCGGTTCACCCGTTTTTACATGTTTCGACGGTCCTTTCATGTTCATTTCCGGTTAGCTTTTGTTGGCTAGCCTGTAGAAACTAGAAGGGGGGGTTGAATAGTTTCACCGTTTCATTTTAGTTGTTAAAACGTTTCGCCGTTTTTAGGTCCGGTTTATATTCTTTTGCAAACTTGTTGAATTCTACTTGTTATGTGATATCAATTTAACTAGTAACATGCATAAACAAACAAGTAATGTAAAGAGTAAGGAAAGAACACAACCAAGGAGACGCGGCGATTTATAGTGGTTCGGCACGAAGCTCACTCTTCATCCGACTCCACTCCCCGAGTACCACACTCGGGAGTTATTAATCACTATATCAACACACTCTTTCAGGCGGAGCAATCCGTACACATGCTTACACAAGGCTTAACGACACTAAGCATAATGTCGAGTTCTAATCGTAGCTAGAACCAATCTACTCCAAGGCCCACGTGGCCACACGAACAAGCACTCTTGTCCATCTTGAATCTTCACCCGATCCAAGTCTTCACATATTTGACACACTTGGTTCTTCACCCAAACCAAGCCTTCACACTTTGACACACTTGGTTCTTCACCCGAACCAAGCATTCACACACTAGAAATACTTGGTTCTTCACCCAAACCAAGACTACACACATGACTCACTTGGATCATCACCCGATCCAAGTCTTTACATAATAACTTGACAAGATCCTATCCTACACACTAGGACGTTATTCTCCTCACACCAATACATGAACTAATCTAGTTACAATACTTCTTGGATCTACATCACCATCCAAGTTCACACAAATATCCCCTCCTCGACTCACACACAAGTCAGATAACAATGACATTATTTACAGAACCTATCACCGTAACACTTGTTACGTTTGTGTGTGGACACCTATAACATCTCGAGACTTCATTGATGTCGAGAGTTCTTCTCTTGCACTTGACAGAAGAGGAAATCACTTATAAACATATAGCGACATGTATAGTGATCAAAGACTCAAAGGGAAAATAAAAACAGAAAGTTTGGTGTGTGAAAATCCTTGTTTTCTGAAGTGTAACAGTTCAGTATTTATAGGCGACAGGACAGACCAGACGGTCCCGTAAATAGGCGATGGTCCTTTATCACTACGGGACCGTCGACCCCTTTAAGGGACCGGCCAGACAAAAACGCTCCATTTTTTTCCTGACGTGGTGAAAACTTATCTGGTGAAGTTTCAGCTATTTTGGGGGGAAAACTAGCTGTTGCAAATTTGAATTTGAATATATGTTCTTAATAAAACATTTCTTTAAAAACACAAAAATACTTTTGTAAAAATGTTTTGTCAAACTTAAAAATGTAAGTTTACAAGAAAATAAAAACTTCTTTGATCACCAAACTAATGATGGTATAAGGTTTGTTCATACTAGAAGTGATGTTGTAGAAGCTACGTAGAAGTAACGAGTTTCCTCGGTTAAAAACTTATTAACCGTAACTTTACGTAACATGTCTTTATATTTTGTGATTATCAAAACACAAGAAGATCGAATAATGTGAATAACAGCTAGTTTTCCCCCCAAAATAGGATGAAAGGTTTTCATGGAAATTTGGCAGTTGGGATGATGATGCAATTTGTGGACTTGAAGTGTTTGATGTGTTGTTGGAGGAGGATGAGTTACTCAAAAATGGTGTGCAAGCACCCGAACTAGAGTGAGTGATCAAGAGTGATGAGTTTTTGATGAATGATGTGAATGGTGATGAATTTGGTCTTGATGAGGAGGATGAGGTACATTTGATAGAAGTGGTTTTGAGAGATGCATTTGGTGTTTGAGAGGATGGTTCATTATGAGTGAGATCAATGAGGTTGGTTTGTGGTTGTGTAAGGGTAATCTTAGGCCTTTTGTTTGATAGTGATAGAGAGGTTGAAGGAGACCCTATTGAAAAGGATGATTTAGATGATGAGAATAGTCATGAAACATGAATCTTTAAATAATCAAGAGGGATTATGAAATGGGTAAAGCATGCATTGGGAGGTTATAAACACATACAAATGTTTTGCCAATATGAGAAATGGTGGTGAAATCAAGCAAATAGGGTAGCAGGTTTGCAAGAAATGAGAAACAGTGCTGGAACCCGTGATGCAGGACTGACGGTCCCTTAAAGGTTGGACGGTCCGTTATTGCTAGCGGACCGTCATTTAGATAAGGGACCGCCGGCAGTAGAGTCTCAGGTTTCAACCCAGTATTTCATTTCAGCACACCTGTATCTGCAGGCCCTTCAGGTATAGTTTACAGCAGCATAAAGATTTATAAACTTGTTTTAAACACTAATTTAGCATGCATGCATTTAAAAACATTAATCTAACGATCATAAGAGTCACATTCTTACAATAGATAAACATACAATCCACCAAATAGCAATGTATTCTAGTTAGTTGATACAATCATGAAAAGATCATCGAAACATAGTGTCAAGTAGAAATTAAACATGTTCCACACATTAATGATACAATGACGGATTATAGCCATTCACTTTTTCTTTCCCAACAATTTGCGAATACTTTTTCCAATTGACTTCCATGCA
This sequence comes from Artemisia annua, assembly GCA_014162995.1. Taxonomy (NCBI): domain Eukaryota; kingdom Viridiplantae; phylum Streptophyta; class Magnoliopsida; order Asterales; family Asteraceae; genus Artemisia; species Artemisia annua. The sequence goes on from LBNU01025384.1 coordinate 42,361, forward strand.
CCTCGACTCTCGTCCCTGTTTTGGTGTTCCATGTTCATGATTTGGGTAAGATGAGCTGAAAAGTTGTCAGGGTTCCGATCTTCAGGAGGAAGATCCTGAAAGACTTGGGGGTACCCAGATGGTAGGGAGTTGAATGATGTACTATGAGCGAAGGAACGTGAACCTACTGACTTTCTTGACCTAGTCCTAAGTTCTGGTCCTACCGACCTTTTTGACCCGTAATCCGACCTAGTTCTACGTTCTAGATTTTAGGTTACAGGAAACATGACGGGATCTACCAAAGGATATTCAACATTGTTGAGACTAGGGTAATTATGCATGACATGTCGAAACAAGCGAGTTAAGAGCATACCGTATGGCAAGATCATATTGGGTTTGCTACGAGCAAATTCCATTCTCTTGGCCATATAATATGCAAGATTATATGGTTCGGTAAGGGCTACATAGTAGAGGTTTTGACTTAGACAAGCATGGACGTGATCACGGTTTCCTCCAAGACAGAAAACATTCTCGCGACTAATTTCAGCCATGGGTTTCATGTGATCAACAATTTCCTTAGTCAAGATTTGATTTTCACTGACTGGAATAATAGCCCCATGGTGTACTCGATACTCAGGTTGATGTCTATCATTTTGAACAATGGTTCTTATCTCTTCTGGAGATGGTGGTATTGTGGCATATTTTCCATAAGAGGGAGAGCTCCTAGCAAGAGCATCAAGGCTCCATTCATGAGTGAATGTGCATTGCCCCTCAATGGGAATGCTAAGGACTTGACCAAATGTGGGAAGAGGGTATGAAAAATTTTGATTTCGAATGGTGAAGTTAATATAAATTTCACCATCACAATCAGTGGTCAAGTTTAGGAGATTATAGAACCCCAGAACAAATTGTGGAACGATTTGCTCATTTACTCTATAGATACAATCAAGGTTGACAAGTTGGAATTTGAGTTTAAATAGTTCATGTCAGTATAGTCAGCAAAGACTCGACGACCTTCATGAAAATATCTAGTTTCAACATTTTGAAAAGCTTCTTTGATGGGTTCTGGATGATAATTTGAGAGTTGAGGAATGTATTCTCTTGTGTTTTGGTGGTCTAAACCGGTAAGTTTAGGCATGTTTCACCTATCAACAGTAATTATATAATTAGCCAGAATTTAAGATTGATTTAGTTTTTGACATGTTTCAAACCTAAATTTCAATTGTTTTGAATTTGCACTTGAGTGACTAGTAAAATATGTATTAACAATGTAGGATTAGTAGGTTGTTTCAAAATCATTTTTCTTATACGAAATTAATCATGCTTCTAGTAAAACTTTTGATATAATATCTCATTTACTAGTTTAAACACCTTTAAGTAAACTATTGTTGAGATTATATAGTTATTAAGTAATCAAAATAGATAATCCCGAATCTGATTGCACAATCTCTAACTAAGAAATGAATAAAGATTAGATAAGGATAACTTACAATTAGTGTGTAGAAGTGATTAGTAAACTTGGTTTTGAAATTTTGAACTTTTATGGTAATTTTTGTGATGTTCTTCGTTTCCTTTAGTGATAAGAGTATAAGAAATGGTTTGCTTGGCTGTGAACAAATGAGAGGACCGTGTATAAGACTAAAGGCCCAGACGGCCCCTTATTGATTTGGGACCGTGTGTCGATCAGGGACTGCCGACAGAAGGTTGGGGTATGTTTATGGTTTTTGTTGTTTCGGTTATTGTGATAAGTCTTTGGTTCCAAATCATTTTTAAAATATAACTTAGTGTATTTTAAGATACGGAATAGACTCAATACGCACGAGTAGGCTAAGGAATGGGTATGGAGTAGAGTCGAGACAGAAGAAAAGAAAAAGACTCGATACACTTGAATAAGGAGTGGATTTTGAGTCCAAACAGAAGAATAGGGAGAGTAAAAGAAATTCAATGGGATTCAAGGATGAGAGTTGCATCGAAGAGGATAGAAGTCAATCATGTAAATTCTAAGAAAAGTTATAGAAGAGAACTAGAGAACAAACAAAGAGTGAAGTAAGTATGCATCTTCTATAGTGATTGATTGACGAGAAATTTGTTATAAATAATGGTTATGGTAAGACCATTATTTTTCCAAATAATTTGCTTGAATCCGAAGATGGATAAGCATTTAGACAAATTGTCTAATGAACACAAAGCATATAGCACACATGAACATATAGACATTATCTAGCATGCAAGCAAGTAGCGATAAATTACATAGTCATATAAGCATATAAGCATATAACAAGCATATAACTCCTTTTTCAACATAACAGGGTACCCGCGTGTTACGGCAGGTACCCAGTGATTAAAGTCCATGCACCAACAAAACAATAATGAAGAGCTAATTAAATAGAGAAAAACAAGAAGAAAATGATCCAAGTCCGGCCCGGTTCACCCGTTTTTACAAGTTCCGACGGTCCTTTCATGTTCGTTTCCGGTTAGCTTTTGTTGGCTAGACTGTAGAGACTAGAAGGGGGGTTGAATAGTTTCACTGTTTCATTTTAGTTGTTAAAATGTTTCGCCGTTTTTAGGCCCGGTTTATATTCTTTTGCAAACTTGTTGAATTCTACTTGTTATGTGATATCAATTTAACTAGTAACATGCATAAACAAACAAGTAATGTAAAGAGTAAGGAAAGAACACAACATGGGAGAAGCGGCGATGTATAGTGGTTTGGCACGAAGCTCACTCTTCGTCCTACTCCACTCCCCGAGTACCACACTCGGGAGTTATTAATCACTATATCAACACACTCCTACAGGCGGAGCAATCCGTACACATGCTTACACAAGGCATAACGACACTAAGCATAATGTCGAGTTCTAATCGTAGCTAGAACCAATCTACTCCAAGGCCCACGTGGCCACACGAACAAGCACTCTTGTCCATCTTGAATCTTCACCCGATCCAAGTCTTCACATATTTGACACACTTGGTTCTTCACCCAAACCAAGCCTTCACACTTTGACACACTTGGTTCTTCACCCGAACCAAGCATTCACACACTAGACATACTTGGTTCTTCACCCAAACCAAGACTACACACATGACTCACTTGGATCATCACCCGATCCAAGTCTTTACATAATAACTTGACAAGATCCTATCCTACACACTAGGACATTATTTTCCTCACACCAATACATGAACTAATCTAGTTACAACACTTCTTGGATCTACATCACCATCCAAGTTCAAACAAATATCCCCTCTTCGACTCACACACAAGTCAGATAACAATGACATTATTTATAGAACCTATCACCGTAACACTTGTTACGTTTGTGTGTGGACACCTATAACATCTCGAGACTTCATTGATGTCGAGAGTTCTTCTCTTGCACTTGACGGAAGAGGAAATCACTTATAAACATATACCAACATGTACAGTGATCAAAGACTCAAAGGGAAAATAAAAACAGGAAGTTTTGTGTGTGAAAATCCTTGTTTTCTGAAGTGTAACAGTTCAGTATTTATAGGCGACAGGACAGACCAGACGGTCCCGTAAATAGGCGATGGTCCTTTATCACTACGGGACCGTCGACCCCTTTAAGGGACCGTCCAGACAAAAACGCTCTCTTTTTTTCCTGACGTGGTGAAAACTTATCTGGTGAAGTTTCAGCTATTTTGGGGGGAAAACTAGTTGTTGCAAATTTGAATTTGAATATATGTTCTTAATAAAACATTTCTTTAAAAACACAAAAATACTTTTGTAAAAATGTTTTGTCAAACTTAAAAATGTAAGTTTACAAGAAAATAAAAACTTCTTTGATCACCAAACTAATGATGGTATAAGGTTTGTTCATACTAGAAGTGATGTTGTAGAAGCTACGTAGAAGTAACGAGTTTCCTCGGTTAAAAACTTATTAACCGTAACTTTACGTAACATGTCTTTATATTTTGTGATTATCAAAACACAAGAAGATCGAATAATGTGAATAACGTTTTTGACATTATTTGTATTAACATAGCCGAACCGGTGGCGACCCCGGTTTCCAGTTAAACTGGTTGAATCCGTTAGTCCCTCCGGTTTCTAAAACCATATCTACCATCAAGTTGTTTGCATATAAATTGTCTGAAGCTTTGTGTGTTTTATTAGTTTGTATAATACGTATAATGACTAAGAATCAAATGAGAAGAATCCTTAAAATAAGAAAGATGAGAAATAACTATAACTAGACATTAAAGATGCATCAATATAAATTAGATGCATCCTTAATCTTTTAGATGCATCATAATACATTTTCTAGCTAAAAATTATATGCATATACATATATAGTAGATGCATTTCATCAAGTTAGACAAATCCTATGTATTTTTCGTTCTTAGCGGGTCAAATTTATTGCTAGTACTACTTTGCATCATTTTCATTTCAAAAACACTTTCGAATCTAATTTTGATGCATCTAAATGACTAGAGATGCATATCATATATGTGGTTATAGTTATTTCTCATTATTGTCAATTTAAGTTTTCTTCTCACTGGATCTTTACCCTATGTATAATAACATAAATTAATAACGTTTATTAGAAAAGTTAAAAGGTCAATAGATAGTTATTGTTATAGACGTTTTTTCTTATATTAAAGTACATTGTATTTTTTTAGTTATTTTTTTAAAAAACATGTCTACAAAAAGTGTTTTAAAGTGTTGTAACTAATACTATTATAGCTATACTTATTAAAATTTGCATTTATGTATAATGAGTATGCTACAAGCTATTGATTTCATAGTAAAACCAACACAATTTCATAATAAGTAAGTGTGTTGGCTTTGATTTTTTAATACTTTCAGTTGGGAAAATCCAAAATGCTTTATAATATAGTATAAATATAGAGTTTAGGATGTAACTAGCAAAGCAACAATTTTGCTAATGACAAATTATTTTCTCATATTTGTCTTTTAGACAATAATCAAACATCTTTCTCCGTATTAATTAAGATATGTGTCAAGGTATTACCAAATATAATATTGTCGATCCATCGATGATGGAGACTAATTTCCCTTCTTTTAGTGAGTTAGCCTCTAATGTTGGTGGTGTTGATGGTCCTAGCAACTTGGTAGAGAAGAACAATTTGAATGCGAATAAAACTAATGCGAAGAATCGTAAAAAGGTAGTGTTTTACTCTCTTCCCGTTGACGTTGATATGGGGGATTCGGTGCTGGAAAAACCTACTAACAAGGTTTTGAGAAATCCGGTGGAGGGCGTGGATATTAATCAAGCTAAGTCGAGTAATGAAGGTATTAAGTCTACCTCATATGCTTCTATATTTATAGAAAACACTCCCAAAAAGATAACACAAATTTCTGAAATGCGTAATTGGGAGAGTCTTGATGGTTCTGATGTGGCTATCCCTTTGGAAGCTGTTAATGAGGCTCGTGATCGATTTGGTAATACCTTTTATGGGTACTTTATTGGGAAATGACTTGCTTTTCCTATTGTTGAGAAGTACGTTAAAAACACTTGGGCGAAGTTTGGTCTTTAACGAGTTATGTTGAAAATTGGCTTCTTTTTCTTCCAATTTGCTAATAAGGAGGGTATGGAACAAGTTCTTGAAAATGGCCCATGGCTGATTCGTTTGGTTCCAATTATCTTAAACATTTGGACTCCCAATTCTAAACTTAAAAAGGAAGAAATAACAATTGCTCCTATTTCGGTAAAACTCCACAATGTCCCTATCATTGCATTTTCGGAAGTGGGACTTAGTTTAATCACTACTCAAATTGGTCGACCCATAATGCCCGATGCTTAAACGAGTTCTATGTGTCTTTATTCTTGGGGGCGTATTTCATATGCCCAGGCTCTTAGTGAGGTTTCAGCTACTAAGGCACTTTGTGGAATTGATGAGGCGAAAAGTGTTATATGCTTTTTGGGGGTCATTTTAGGTACTTTGGAGAAAAATTCTGAAAAAGAAAGCATTTTAGACGTTTTTGGAGCATAAAAGTGAAGAAAACGACAAAGTCAAGAAGTCAAGCTAGAACAGTACCTGACGGCGTCAAAAGTCACAAGGTGACGCCGTCACTCTTCGACAAAAGAGGTGGATTTATATTGTAACCGACGCTCATGAGAAGAAATCAAGGATTAACACCTGACCACGTACCTGAAGGGCTCAGTTGTATTTGGGAGTAGGCCATCTGGTTATAATTTAAAGAGAGATGGCCTAGAAGTATTATAACGTGACGGCGTCAGGTTTATTTGGGAGTAGGCGATCTAGTGTTAACTTAAAGAGAGACGGCCCAGAAGTATTATAACGTGACGGCGTCAGGAATAACACCTGATGGCCATCTAGTGTACGGGCTGACGCCGTCAAACCTTGCCGACAGAAATATTGCCTATAAATATAACATTATAACTTCACTTTTTGGAGGCCCCCAACCCTAGGTCCGATTTTAGGGTTTGGGTAGGTGTTTTTCCAGTAGATTAGAAGGCTTTTATCATTAATTATTCATCTTTGATCATTGATTTGATCATTGAAAAGTGTGCAACTTTTGGGAGAACCCTAGGGATAAACCCTAGCTCGTATTTTACTGTATTTTCAGGGGTTTTTCACCCTTGAGACCTTGATGCTTAATTAAAGATAAGTCTTCTTCCAAATCAATCAATATGTCTATGTGTTGTTTGATTATATCTTATGCTTGTCTTTCAATTAACATGCTAGGCTAGGTCTTTCTTGTGTTTGCTTAGATCTAATGAAACCTAGCTATTGATTACATGTTGTTGGTTTGTTTGTGATTGTTGTGGGTGGGTAAAGTCGATGTTAGGCTTAAGAAAACTGGCTAACCTCCTATACGGTAACTTGCTTGAACGTCTTAAGAAACATGAATCGGATGTGTACTACGATTATATGGTTGTATTTAATGCATAAGCGAATTCTAGTGATCCCATGTTAGGAGATTTTAGTCGGCTCGACATAGAGTGAAGTAGGAGCTTATAGAGTTAGGGAAGATCGTACACGGCCCTACGAATGGTTTAAAGGAATACAACCCATCATCCACACAATTACAACAAACCAATTAACCGGTAAAAGATAGCTAGGGAGTAAGGAAATCTAAGTAAACACATTTCTCTCTCATATAAGTTTCACAACCATTTACTTTTTCTTGTTATTTTATTTTATTTGCAAAAGTAGTTAATTGTGTTAGTTGACTAGCAACTAATTCCGCCTACTCTTCCAAAAACCAAGATTTTTACTTGCTTGCATAAAACATAAAAATACAAAAAGAATCATCCCTCAACCCTTAGACCTAATTAGAGTAGCTTTTCAAGCCTAACGACACTATTCCCCGAGAGAACGATCAATCCCCCGGTACTTGCCACTTCACTATACTACATCGGTCAGGTACACTGCCTGGTGGGGGTTGTAAGCTTCTCAAGATCCCTTGAGAGGTAAAACCTAAGTGCAAAGGTTGCAAAACCCACGCATCAAGTTTTTGGCGCTGCTGCCGGGGAATAGTTATTGATTAGGTTGAAAATTTTATTTTTACTTAGATCTACTCATTAGATTCCTTTCTAGTGAGATTTTTATTTTTATTTTTCTAGGTCTTCTTTAGTCTATCTTTTTTCTTCGTGTCTTTGTTCGTATCCGACATCATGGAAGGTGGTAATATCCTTGATCCCAACAATTCACCACAACAAAACATACCCCAACCAAACCCACCTCCTAGAGCCCGTACTTTAGGAGAGTACTCCCGTCCTAGCCACCATGGCTATCGAAACGCCATTGAGCTTCCTAAAGAAGCCAATGTAGCCCACCTGCGACCTGACACCACCCGGTTAGTGGAAAATGGATCTGCATTCCATGGACATATGTCCGAAGACCCAATTCAACGCCTTAGGGATTTTCTTAAAATCGTAGATTCCATTGACCTTCACGGTGCCACTAGAGATACTACCCGATTACGTCTCTTCCATTTCTCTCTTCGTGACCAAGCTATCCATTGGCTTGATCGTCTACCCGCGGGATCCATCTCGACTTGGGATAATCTCACCACTCGTTTCCTCGCTTAATTTTTCCCACCAGCGAGAACTGCCAAGCTAAGGAATGACATATTGNGCCACCATGGCTATCGAAACGCCATTGAGCTTCCTAAAGAAGCCAATGTAGCCCACCTGCGACCTGACACCACCCGGTTGGTGGAAAATGGATCTGCATTCCATGGACATATGTCCGAAGACCCAATTCAACGCCTTAGGGATTTTCTTAAAATCGTAGATTCCATTGACCTTCACGGTGCCACTAGAGATACTACCCGATTACGTCTCTTCCATTTCCCTCTTCGTGACCAAGCTATCCATTGGCTTGATCGTCTACCTGCGGGATCCATCTCGACTTGGGATAATCTCACCACTCTTTTCCTCGCTTAATTTTTCCCACCAGCGAGAACTGCCAAGCTAAGGAATGACATATTGACGTTCCAACAACATCAAGGTGAAACTCTTTACGAAGCATGGACTCGTTTTAAGGAATTACTCCACAAAGTCCCCCATCACGGCATTGATCTTTGGCTCCAAATCCAAATCTTTTATGATGGTGTCAATCATCAAACTAGAAGGGCCATAGATTACGTTGCAAATGGTAGACTGAGCAAGCTCAGTGTTGATAAGTGCTGGGAGGTCATTGAGGACCTAGCACAATACGAAGGAGAAGAATGGGAGGACCGAATGTTCTTGGAGGAAGGAAGTTTAGATTACATGAATGCAACCCAAGAACAGCTATTTGAGAACATCGAAAGGCAGGTTGAGGAATTGATGAGGGTCGAGATGCCTATGGCTAATGCTGAATATGTGAATGCATTCAGTAAACATATGTTTCCTGAATTTTCATGACAAGAGCGAAGGGATAATGTTGACTTTTATGAACAACCAAGAAAGACAGATCCGATAGTTAGTGGTCCAAATGGAGAACACCCGAAACATCTTTATGGACTTGGCTGAAGGTTTCATGTCAAGGATTAAGGAAAAGATTAGGGAAGAAGCTGTACCCAAAAAGATCGAAAAGATTTTTGAAATTTCAGTCCCTAGTGAAACAAGCAGCGGTTGGCACAATGAAACACCTCTCTCTATGGATTCAACCGCAAATAACTTCTATTCCCATAAGTTTCCCTTTGAGAAAGAGAACTCTCACACCTATACCATAACCTCTGAACCACTCAAACCAACCTTGATGCACATGGTCTCAATGATTTCTCAAACCAAACCCATTATCCATAAAACCTCTTTCCAACATTCCAACTTTAAAACGCCAACACTCCACTTCTTCGATGAAAGCAAGTTTGAACACGGAGACGAAGATGACGTTGGAATAAAAAAGATGGGAACCGGAATGGATGAAGAAGCGTTGGAACATACTAATTATGAACATGACAAAAGCTCAANTGGTCCAAATGGAGAACACCCGAAACATCTTTATGGACTTGGCTGAAGGTTTCATGTCAAGGATTAAGGAAAAGATTAGGGAAGAAGCTGTACCCAAAAAGATCGAAAAGATTTTTGAAATCTCAGTCCCTAGTGAAACAAGCAGCGGTTGGCACAATGAAACACCTCCCTCTATGGATTCAACCGCAAATAACTTCTATTCCCATAAGTTTCCCTTTGAGAAAGAGAACTCTCACGCCTATACCATAACCTCTGAACCACTCAAACCAACCTTGATGCACATGGTCTCAATGATTTCTCAAACCAAACCCATTATCCATAAAACCTCTTTCCAACATTCCAACTTCAAAACGCCAACACTCCACTTCTTCGATGAAAGCAAGTTTGAACACGGAGACGAAGATGACGTTGGAATAAAAAAGATGGGAACCGGAATGGATGAAGAAGCGTTGGAACATACTAATTATGAACATGACAAAAGCTCAATTCTTTGTTATAAAACTCTTCCAACTTCAAATCCACCCATCAAACCAATGGATTCGGGTAACCAAAAAATGAAGGTGGTAGACTCTTTACCCATTCACACACCTCCTTCACCTCACGTGGCATATTTCCACCCTAAGGGTGTGTATCGCTACTTTCACCCGCACTTAATCCAAAGTGTAGGGAAAACCTAGCCTATTTCCGTTAAATAAGGGTAGAGTCAGGCTCGTGACTCAAACAAAAACAAGCGCTTCTTGGGAGGCAACCCAAGCTTTATTTGTTTTGTTTGTTTGTTTGTTTGTTTGATTTTATTTGTTTCCATATATATGTTTTATTTTTATTGCTAACAATTCATGTTTCAAATTACATTGTGAAAATGCTTTATTTTGTTTTTAACTTCGTCTTAACTAAATATAAAGGTATTTTGTAAAAGATAAGTGTAAGGGAAATCTAGATTTTTTTATAAGAACGAATTGAACATGAATCGTAGCAATATAAAATGAACATACATATTAGTATTTGTTTGAGTCAAATGCTTGTATCGAGTCATAATAAAATTTTGCAGGATTCCAGGAATTAAGGTATTCGTTTTTCCAGAAATTTTCCGGAAACTAAACTTAAGAATTCTGTCAGATCAATTCTGACGGCGTCAGGTACTGATTCCAGAAAAAGTTTTTTAAAATTTAGTTTTTCTGCCGGATTATAAAAATTACTGCATCTTTAATTCCAGGAATCTGCAAAACTTTCATTCCACAAGCATTATATCCTTATATAGATTTTACCGCCGATTTTACGCAAGGTTTGCCTAGATTGTTTTCTCAGGTTTAACAGATTACATTGGACAAGAAGATGAACATGGAATCAAGTTCATGACATCAAGTTTTGGCGTCGCTTTNGAATCTGCAAAACTTTCATTCCACAAGCATTATATCCTTATATAGATTTTGCCACCGATTTTACGCAAGGTTTGCCTAGATTGTTTTCTCAGGTTTAACAGATTACATTAGACAAGAAGATGAACATGGAATCAAGTTCATGACATCAAGTTTTGGCGTCGCTTTGATCTTGAAGCTTTTACATCATCTTAGAAGAAGATCTAACCATGTTATCACACGATCCACATCAAACGAATCAGGGGAGTATTTGTTTCATTCTTTCATTTTCTTTACTTTTACATCTTTTATGTGAACATTGGGGACAATGTTCGGTTTAAGTGTAAGGGGGTAGATGAAGACACCTTAGAAAATGCTATTACGCTTGATTTTTGTTTTGTTTAATGGTAGATGTGTAATAAAACTGAGAGAAATATTTGTTAGGGGCAATTTTAGCGCCAAATTTAAAATTTTTTACAACATATAGGAGTGAAACTTTAGGCATAATAAGCGTCTCATGGATAGGAGTTGTATTACTAGCACAAAAAAACCGTACCACTCAAAAATTTTCCCCCAAATATGTGAGGTTCGCCCCTAGAATTGTTAGGAAAAGCATTCATTGTTGGTGCTTGGGTGTGTACCGGTAGTAATTAGATTCTAGAACTTGCGTTAGTGACCATCCCAAATCCACAAGTGAGACTACGTTCGTGTAGTTAGATTTACTACATGATAAGAGGCATTAGGATAACCCATGTTTTACACCCGTAATATAATTACATTGGCTACATTGGTCAAGTAATTTTCTCACACCTTAGCGTTGTACTCATTGTTAGTACACGATACCCTAGTACACCCCTCAGAGCCTATCTTTTCATTTCTAACTTTAAGCATTTTACTTAAAGGAAGAATTTGTTTACAATCCACCCCCAAATGTACACCCAAATCGCCTTAGCCTACCTTGTATGCACTCATCTTTAGTGCATTATTGTTACATGTTTAAACCCTTAGTTGATTGTCTAATTGATTACATGGTTGCTAAGTCGAGTCATATCCTTATACATATTATTTTGGGACGATTGGGACTCATGGGTAAAGTACTAATGTAATGGAGTAATGGGGAAGAAATCAATTATTACCCCCATGTATGCGTTAATATTTTAAAGTACTCCAAGTTTTTCAATTATCTTAATTCGAGTCATTAGAATAGTTAATTGTAAAGTATGTAAAAGTTCAAGTGTAAGGAGAGAACCGAGGCCCCTATGATGTATTATTTTGGATGGTAGGGCAAGAGTGTATGAAAAAAATGGAAAAAAAATCGAAAAACAAGAAAAACGAAAAAAACTGGAAAAAGAAAAGTAGAAAAAACATACGGACTACCATCCCGTTTCCTTTTATTTTTATTTATGTTTATGTTATTTTCTTATTAGCTTAAGTCGAGTCGAGTCTTGGCTTAGCAACGCCACATTGTGCATGTATTTGATCAAGATAATTAACTCGCTACCACTAAAAATACCCTTTATTTCAACAAACCGTGTTTATCATATCCCTACACCTAACATTACAACCCTTGAAAAGCCCTCTTTGATATTTTATCTAAGGTGCTTACGCCTAGTGGAGGAGGGTTTTGATCTTTTCCCAAGCCTATGGTAATCTATTTGCTATGACAGGTAGTGAGTGATATTTTTCCATTTCCATTTAGTTATATAGGTTTATAACACCCGAGAGATGAGAGTATCCAAACACTATTTGTGAGGTGCTAGTATATGATTTACGTGCTTGTTATGACTAGGGTGGAATGACTATTTGTTGTAATTACTTTTATATTAGTGTTAAATGACCCCTAGCTCATATTTTGATCGGAATAAAAGCGCATTTGCTTGAGGACAAGCAAATCTCAAGTGTAAGGGTATTTGATGAGGCGAAAAGTGTTACGCTTTTATGGGGTCATTTAAGCCCTAATCCGTAATTATTTGATCAAATATTGCCTTAAATCGTTCCTTTTGTCATTTTAGGTACTTTGGAAAAGAAATCTGAAAAAGGAAGTATTTTGGACGTTTTTGGAGCATAAAAGTGAAGAAAACGACAAAGTCAAGAAGTCAAGTTGGAACAGTACCTGACGGCGTCAAAAATCACAAGGTGACGCCGTCACTCTTTGACAAAAGAGGTGGATTTATATTGTACCCGACGCTCATGAGAAGAAATCAAGGATTAACACCTGACCACGTACCTGAAGGGTCAGGTGTATTTGGGAGTAGGCCATCTGGTTATAATTTAAAGAGAGATGGCCCAGAAGTATTATAACGTGACGGCGTCAGGTGTATTTGGGAGTAGGCGATCTAGTGTTAACTTAAAGAGAGACGGCCCAGAAGTATTATAACGTGACGGCGTCAGGAATAACAGCTGATGGCCATCTAGTGTACGGGCTGACGCNGGGTCAGGTGTATTTGGGAGTAGGCCATCTGGTTATAATTTAAAGAGAGATGGCCCAGAAGTATTATAACGTGACGGCGTCAGGTGTATTTGGGAGTAGGCAATCTAATGTTAACTTAAAGAGAGACGGCCCAGAAGTATTATAACGTGACGGCGTCAGGAATAACACCTGATGGCCATCTAGTGTACGGGCTGACGCCGTCAAACCTTGCCGACAGAAATATTGCCTATAAATATAACATTATAACTGATGCGCGGGATTGCGACCACGCACTAGGGTTTTACCTCTCAAGGGATCTTGAGAAGCTTGCAATCCCCACCAGGCAGTGTACCTGACCGATGTAGTATAGTGTAGTGGCCAGTACCGGGGGATTGATCGTTCTCTCGGGAAATAGTGTCGTTAGGCTTGAAAAGCTTCTCTAATTAGGTCTAAGGGTTGAGGGATGATTCTTTTTGTATTTTTATATTTTTTAGAAAGCAAGTAAAAATCTCGGGTTATAGAGGAGTGGGCGGAATTAGTTGCTAGTCAACTAACCCAAATAACTACTTTTGCAAATAAAATAAAAATAACAAGAAAATTAAAGTGGTTGTGAAACTTATATGGGAGAAATATGTGTTTACTTAGATTTCCTTACTCCCTAGCTATCTTTTATATGTTAATTGGTTTGTTGTAATTATGTTGATGACGGGTTGTATTCCTTTAAACCATTAATAGGGCCGTGTACGATCTTCCCTAACTCTATAAGCTCCTCTTCACTCCTATGTCGAGCCGACTAAAAGCTCCTAACATGGGATCATTAGAATTCGCTCATCCATTAAATACAACCAAATAATCGTAGTACACATCCGATTCATGTTTCTTAAGACGTTCAAGCAAGTTACCATATAGGAGGTTAGCCAGTTTTCTTAAGCCTAACATCGACTTCACCCACCCACAATAATCACAAGCAAACCAACAACATGTAATCAATAGCTAGGTTTCATTAGATCTAAGCAAACACAATAAAGACCTAGCCTAGCATGTTAATTGAAAGACAAGCATAAGATATAATCACACAATACATAGACATATTGAATGATTTGGAAGAGACTTATCTTCAATTAAGCATCCAAGGTTCAAGGGTGGAAAACCCTTGAAATTACATTAGAAAAATGAGCTAGGGTTTTGTTCCCAAAAGTTGCACACTAATGAATGAAAATTAGAAAACTATATATAGATTTTACATTGTGACGGCGTCAGCTTATAGGGTCTGACTTCGTCATCTCGCCGCCAAAATAAAATTCGGATTGCTCAGATCCACTCTTGACGCCGTCCCCTTATAATCCATTTTTGGCCGTCTCCCTTTACCACATAACGTGGCGGCCTAGGGTTTCCAACACGTGACGCCGTCACGTGTTAGTTCTTCAAAACTTTCTGGGGCGTCTAGTGTAAAAATCATCCTTCATATTGTCAAAACGTGACGCCATCACACGATAGAACGTGATGCCGTCAGGTACTATTTTCAGCATAATTTGAGACTTTGTCGTTTTCTTCACTTTTATGCTCCAAAAACGTCCAAAATGCTTCCTTTTCCAGAATTCCTCTTCAAAGTACCTAAAATGACAAAAGGAATGTTAGGAATACGATTTTTGGATAAGAAAGATTCGGTCACCCATAAGAAAGATTCGGTCACCCCAGATATGATTAAGCATTGTTTAGCTCGTAGTAGTTACATTAGTTAGTAATACGTAGTTTAGAATTAGATTAGTTCGCAGAAGAAGGACGGGTATTTACCCACTGTATACCTGATCCGCAGCCCAAGTGGCACGCCCAAGTGGCAAACCCATGTATATAAACCCCTCTCCATCCTTGGAGAGGGTGAACCTCCTCTAATCTTATTTTCTTTTTTTTTTGGTTTCACTCTCTCTCTCTACTCTTTCTCTCTCTAAAATCTGACAATGGTTACCATGTTCTTCCATCACCCAAGACCACCCGAAACCACATGAATCAACATAAACACGATCCTACAATTGGTACCAGAGCCTAGGTTTTAGTTTTGGTTGATTTTTGTGGTGTTCGAATTCTGCACTAAACTGTTTTTACCTTTTATTCTTTGATGTCATTACTTTATTTTATTCTTCTTTATCTAATATTCTGGTAAGTCTCTTTTATACAAGATTTGAGTATCAAATGGTCAAAACAGTCAACATCGTTTTTTAAGTTTCACAAAACTGTCATGTTGTTCTCTTTGTCCTACGTTATCAGTTTTGTATACATCATCTGTGGCCAAAAAGTGGTTTATATCTGGTCTAAAACTGGTCTGAATCTGGGGTTGTACACAATATTTCTTGGTAGCGGTTTGTATTTTGTATCAAAGGTGGTTTTCTTGGTCGTGGTTTGAATGGCGTTCTTGGCAGCGGGTTGTACAGAGATGTTCTTGGCAGCGGTTACCTGTTTTCACAGCAAAATGACAAAAAGGACTATAGCGACATTTTTGTTGTTTTCTGGGTTCAGCGGTTAACTCTGTGTGTCCAGCGGTTAACTGAAACCCAGTGGTTACCTCATTACCAGCGGTTACCTCATATAGCGGTTACTTTTTCTGAAGCAGCGGCTAGTTTTTAGCAGCGGTTACTTTTTTTTAGCCTTGCCTAAACAAGATGCTGCCCAATTTTTCTCAGAGATAACGGTTTGCCTAAATGAAGAAGAGAAGATGAAGATTGACCATGATTGACCACTACCAAAAAATACAAACTCATACCTCACTTTTCTATCACCATCATCAGTCAAATAAGTAAAATCAAAAGAAGGATGAGAAGCAGATACGACTAATACAAAACATAACCACTTCAAACCAACAATATATCCTATTCTAATCCCATCACCTTGACACCACCTCACGCTCACACCAAATCCAACCATTAACTTACAACATCAAATCTAAACAAAATAAAATCATCACAGATCCATGTCATTCAAAGACTATGCTTCAAGTTTCATTTATCCGAATCTAGAAGGAAAAGAAATATAACAATCATGCTATCTTCTTTCCCTGACTCGTTCATAAGACAAACAATGAATGAAAAATAATCAAAGATCTCAGTTTCATCTCTTTTGGTATTCAATGTGTAGTCCTAAGACATATACCAAAGAGACACTCATCATCGATCCATCTTTGTGAAGACTAAGCTTCAGTTATTATTCGAACATTAAAGAGAAATTATAACAATCTTTGTGTTATAACCTATCTTTGGTTCGGTCTTATTAAACAAAAACGCAATCATAAATATCACCTACCCGGGAACAATTAATTGATCTTGAAGCCGAAAACCTTGTTCATTCGTGGTATAAAATATACGTGAAGGTTATCATGTTAGGGGGTTGGTTAGTGTTCTGTTTGTGCGTTATTGTTTTACATGACTAAGGAGGTGGAGTTTAGGACTCGAATGTTATGATAAGATCAGTCACTGAACATGGTTGATGATAAAGATTGAAATGAAAAGTTGGGTTTGGTGGTGAGGAGATAGGATAAAAGGGACGGATTTCTCCAGATCTAATTTTACTGCGAGAGAGTGTGGCTGCGTAGGAGGAATATGAAATATGTGATTAGGGTTGGCTTATGTGTTATAAGTTGTCTTAAATACCCAGAAATTAGGGCAATGCTTATTGGATCGGGTTCTAATTTATTTTGGATTGTGATCCGAATCTTGGGCCACTAATTGCAATATACTCAAGGTTGGAATGGGCTTGCATAGTAAGAAATGGACTCGTATATACTGATTGTCAATGGGCTGAGCGGATTTTTGCTAATGTTGCTTGAGATTGGATTATGTGGGCCTTCAGCCGATTCTTGTTTGAAAGTACATGTGCTTAATGAAATTCTGCTACAGCGAAGTTGTGCTGAATTTTTTTAATTTGACTAGGCTATATGTTGGGTGAAAATATTTGGTGGAAATGAGTGGTATTTTGGTGTTACTAATTCGTCACGGGGGTATGATATATTTTGACATAAACGGAAAACTCGACATACAAGACCCTTGTTTTCTAACCCTAATTTACTGAAAAATTCTTCGGAGGCGCGCTGCCTCCCTGAACCCCCCAGCGAAGATCCGCGGAACAGGGAGTATATATAAAGAATTAGGGTACATCACCAACTTTCACGGGGAGACTTATTTGATGGCTAAATTTTTGTACGTTAACGATAATGTGACTATAGAGTTGATCGGGTATCCCTTATTTGAGATTGAAGTGGGTTTCACGAAGGGGCGTGCTTATCTTATCTTGAAGTCGGGGTTGGTTGGATGCATGACTTTCAATGATAACTTGCTCGTGCTTAAGATTTAAGTTGAAGACTTGGTTTATCTAGTTTCCAGAAGTCGGGGTGGATGCTTGAAGACCTGGTTAACTATCACGTTAAGGAGTTACATTATTGTACTCAGTGTCACACGTATAAGACGTTGTGGATAATCGCAAGAGGTGATAAATGTATCATACTTTGTCAGGATAGTATTGAGTACTTAGAGATTTGCTTGATGCAAAAGTTCTCTACACCGTTCTTCCAACAACAGTGCAAGCTTTAGTAACAAATTTGGGGAATTCTACTTCACCAAGTGGTCACGGTAATAGCCAATAGAATACGTGGGTGGTTTGTTAGCAAATGGGTTTAATGGTTTTGATGTGATCAATAATTCTCTTGGAATATTTGATGTTACTGCATGTCTAAGATACTTCACAGTCTAAGCAAAATCTTTCAGGATCCTTCAATGCCATTCATGATTTTTCAAGATGTTTGCTTCAGACAAGAACTTCTCGTGTATATGGTCGTACACGTCAAATGATGCTTCTGAAAGTTCAAAACCATCATTGGGGGAGAAAACGTGTACTTTGATGATATAAGGCTAACCTCCAGGGGGAAGTAGTTTACACTATTTTTTAGAATAGTTTGTGAAGTACTCTACATATGTGAGAAGAATTGTTGCTGAGCTCTTGCATGTTTCCCCAAACAGATATTCACCAGAACCAAATTTGTCATAACATATTCTGTTAATCATTATCTCACGGTTTCTTCTTGGTTTTGTAAAATCTCGCAAAAGAATCTATTTCTCGGTTTAAATCATAGATTTGTAAAATCCCGTGATGATGAAGCTATCCTGGAGAAAGAAAAGTGTACTTTCGGATCTGAATTGATTCTTGTGCTACGACCTCAACTTTGAAGAAGGGATAAGGAGTGTACTTCATGTATTGGATGCTGTTCTGACATACTTCATGGCGTTTCAGTTTTAACGAGTTTGTTCGGGGTTATGCGCTTTTGACAAGATCGCGATAAAACCATTATCAAAGTTCACTTTAAACATCAAAAGGCTAGATTTGGGCATTTAACCAACAAGATGTGACTACAGCGTTTATTCATTATTATTTATTTGCGGTTGAAGTGATATTTAACGGTTGTGAGTACTTAGTATCTGATGATATCGGGGGTGGTTGGATGAAGATTCTTCGAGATCCTTGTTCGAGCTTTCAACAATTACAATGACGAAGACTTGGATATCTAGTTAGTTTTGTGTTTCTTCCTCTCTATTACCACAAAATAACTATCATTTTAAGGAGTTACGATGTAGGCTCAATGTCACACGAAGTTGTGAATATTCAAGAGGTGATGTACGTCTTATACTTGATGGTTGGGTGGTTAAAGAGTATAGAGTACTTGGGGATTCGAAGTTGCACGAACCCTCTACACCGCTCTCAGTCACACATTAATGCAAGTTTAAGTCACAAGTTCGGGTTATTTTACTTCAGTCTCAAGTTCATCATAGTGGGTTTTTCTCCATCAGTAGTCACAACGAAGAGCCGACAGAATGATAATGGGGTTGGTAACGAATTAGTGGAGAGAAGTAGAAAAGAGAGAGATGACGTTTGAAAAATTCAGTTCAAGCCTCGTTCTTCAACATAATGGCGTCTGCTGACAACACTTCAGGCCCCGTTCCTCATATAAAAGAAAGGTGTACGTTTCAGTGCGCCTTATCTTGGGAAGAAGAGAAATCTTCTTATTTATGACCATTCGCATCAACAAGATTCTTGTTTTTCCCATGTTCGTACAGTGATCAAGTGGAACGACAGACATTGAATTATATTTTTGTGCTTCACTTATTCAATCAAAAGTTGCAAACAGGCATATGCAATTTTTGAGGGGGGGAAGGGAAAGGGTGAAGAAACTACATGTTGATGATGTTTGTAAAATGGTCATTCGGCTCTTGTACGCAGAAAGTTTCTCCCTCTAAGGCTTAACACATTTCATCAAGTGGTTTAGGCACATTACGAGCTTCATTGATTTCTTCATTTGCTAAACCATTGATGAGGTGACAAAAAGGGGGTTGCTTCAAGAGTGTTTTAATCATCATCTTCTTCGTAGTAGTTCTTGGTTCTACACACATATTTATGCTGCATCTGATAAACTTCAACCACCACGGAATCTCAACTATGGCAAAAATGTCATTGCATGCCAGTTTTGAGGGGGAGAATAGGCGNCAAAAAGGGGGTTGCTTCAAGAGTGTTTTAATCATCATCTTCTTCGTAGTAGTTCTTGGTTCTACACACATATTTATGCTGCATCTGATAAACTTCAACCACCACGGAATCTCAACTATGGCAAAAATGTCATTGCATGCCAGTTTTGAGGGGGAGAATAGGCGTGTGTTCTTTCTCTTATTTCACGGGAGGAGAAATGTGTATGCTGGGGTTATAAATCACGAAGGGATCGAGCTTAATTATTCATGTTGGGGAGATTGGTGTCTACCACTCCGAAATATTCCGTGGTTTGTTACTCTATTCGAGTTCTATTGTCACTTCTGGGATTCGAACTTGGTGTTATCATTTAGTACTCCAGTTGATTGAGTGATTCAGATAAAGAAGAAGATGGGTAATATCAAGACCCTCAAACGTGATCATGACGTTAAAGTGTGGAATCTATAAAAGGAGATGATCAGTTTGAGGAGAAGCCGATTCAGAAACTTCACAAGTGTTGAAGAGGCTCTTTCCACACGATGGCCTAATTGAGGGGGAGTAAACTCAATTAGTCATCATCTCATGACTCCTGAATACTTCAGTTCAGGATTTGTGAGAGTTATCAACATCTTCTCACGGGCTTATATTATTAGTGATGAAGGGCTTCCACTTAATGCTACACGTACACATCATTATGCTGATTCCGATTAATCAGAATCAGCAGGGGAGAGAAATGTGTACATCGAGGTGGATTGTTGTCTGATATTGGTTGATTCTATATCCTTCTCTTGTCCTTTTCTACGTACCTCTACCTTATCTGCCTTCACCAACATCAGACAACAAATTCAAAAGGATCAGAGCTTCAACGTGTTACTTTGGTGTTATCGTTTCGTCTTTCGATGGGTATATGTGTATATTTTGGGCTGATTTGGCATATATAACATAACTGGAATACATTTGGTGAGATAAAGATGTTGATATCCTATTCCCCAACTAGACAACATTGAAGAAGGTCGAGTCTACAGTCTGTTCTACATTCTCTGCTATGTGTTAGAAGACTAAAGACGGTATGCATTTAATTATCAAAAGACTTCTTCGTCCTCAAAGCATTCATCTGTAAGGTTGTCAGTTTGGGGGAGAGCACTAATTGGGGGAGAGTGATAAAGTATGAGTTATTCCCTAATCAGATGTGCTCACATTGCTCTTCATCAAGTTGATTCTCACAGGATACATTTGAGCTTATTTTTTGTTCTTCTCACAAGATGTCAAGTATATGGGCGTATAATGTGTTGCTGATTCTGAGGTATCAAAACCAGAAAGGGGGAAGGAGACATACATCGGAACGCACAACGAGTACACGTGATGTGCTTTATACTTCTTCCTAATTGAAGGTATTCCGGGCTGACAAATGTCATAACCGAAGAGAAGATCAGTGTCCTAACTCGTTCGTTTGGTGTATTATTCCATCCACGTAGGGGAAGAGATGTAAGAAACAGTTTTTGATGATAAAAGAGGTACAAGTGTGCTTCGGGTTTTTGAGCTTCATATAATGAGACTGATTGCATCATTTCAACTACTTGGGGGAAATGGTCTCTGGATACTTTTGGTTCGCATTACTTCAGCCTTCAGCGGGAAGAAAGATGAGAAGAACTATTCAAGCGTGGGATGATACGTTGCTGAGCTACCAAAGCTTCATAATTCAGCGATTTGGTGGTACCTAGTGATTAACTCAGCTGTGAGAGTCTAGTGATTTGTTATTAACCTGTGCTTGGTGAATTGTTGTGACTTGAGACGTTTCGAATAGTCTGATTGTAATTTGACGTTGTGATTTTAACATTTACAACTTGACTTATTATGATCGGATCTATTGTAACTTGACTCGTCGCGACTAGACACTTAGTGCTAATTGTGACTTATCCAAGATCTCACTCTAAGTTTAACTCGCTTATGACATCTTTCGGTTTCTTTTGTTGACTTTAGTAAAATCCCGGGAGAGAATCGATCTCTCGGTTTAAGTCACAAGAGTTGTAAAATCCCGCTTAAGATTA